>JADRCC010180541.1:618-16162 GCA_019843855.1 Hylomyscus alleni | reverse complement strand
ATATATATATATAGTTATTCCTTGCAACTGCATATACAGCATATCACCACAGATTCACTTGCTTTCTTTTCTTAATTAAGTAAGCTTGTACAGTTCTAGAATCCTGTGTCTTGCTAAGGCAGCTGTATAAGCTCTCCTGTAACTTACCGTGGATACTGAGGACAGTTTTCTATAGCTATATTAGCACATAAAAGATTGCTGTCACTTTTCAGTTCCAGCTTTTAGTAACTAGGTAGGCATAGCATCAGCTTTGCCAACAACATTTTGGGCTTCATGTGAGGAACTGGAGATATCTAAATGGAATACTTAGTCATAATGATGCCTGTTTCATTCTTTGGTCTATCCCTGTGATGCTATTCATTTCTCTGCTTGCTTCCAACTTCAGAAATCATGTCTACAGTGAGCACATTGAGCAAACCTTCTGAGCAGCAGGCCTGATACCACAGGACAACATTAGGCATTACATTCTATTTAAGTTTTGAATATTATAAAAAGATAAGTCAAAAAGGAATTTATTAATATGCCAATTGGCAAATATTTTTGGAAGTGACTAAATAGATTTTTCCTACTCTTTCAGGCAGTGTTGAGAACTTACATTTTAGTAATAACATGCCATAGAGTTTTAAACATACAGCAATTAGGTAATGCAAAGCCAATGAAAACCAAATAAAAAAGGCATATAAACAACCAGGCCATTTGCATTTGCAATATACTGTCCTAATGTTCAGTCTCAAGGTAATGGTACTAAGCCCAATAGGCACTATTAGGTGGATAGATGTTTACAGTATGATGTGTGGAGATGTGAATTATATTGGCACACAAATAAGCCATTCATTATATTTCTGGATTCTGCTTATTCAATTTCTGTTTTTTTCCTATCTATATTTCTAAGCATTAAATAATGAGAAAAGGAATAATTTTCCAATTTATAGCCATGTAATAAAAATCAAAGAACATAAACTTTAAATTTTAATAGAAAACAGGATTTTCACCTCATTTTTAATGCAAATTTAAAGATGCATTTTGCTCCACTTTCTATGAAAGGGAAAATGAAGACTCATAATTATCAAAATTAACTTCTACCTTAGTTGTAAGACAGCAAGACACAGTAAAACATGATATAAACCTGGACATCTATTGATATAAGTTCATGTTTACTCTATTTACATAAATCTGTGACATGTACTAATTTGTGATTTTGAAGTTTATTTTGCCATCCCGTTCTCTAAGTAGTCTGGCAAATAATGGGTATTGTGGCATCAGATGTTCATTCCTAATTATTTTTTGAAAACTTGAATAGGTCACTCACATTGTCAGCACTGTCTACTGAAGGTATAATGCATTGTCAATACTGTCCATTGAGGTTATAACTATTAAATCAACCACCAGCATTTGACTACTTCCTGTCATCCAAGTAAATGATAGTCTGCTTTGTTGACACAGAGAACAAGGCTGGATATAGAGAGATTAGTATCCCTACCATAGTCTAATTTTCCAACTTCCTCATTCCAGAAATAAACCTGTTTATCTATAAGTTCCAATGACTCATTTCACATAATTCATATGTCATTTTAGGTTACTTGTATTTAGAGGCCAGAAGCAAAGGCTCACTATAGTCTATTGAAACTACATGATCATGCCTCAAGACCACTACTAAACAATGTTAGAGTTTAAGGCTAGAAGGGTTTTCAGGGAAAAAAATTCTACATATAACTTCAAGAATTGCTTTATCCCAGGAGGCAAATTTTACTATGAATGCTGAAAGAGATGTGTTATTCTTTTTCATTTTCTATGAACCTGTTCCCATTATATGTAAATCAAAAAGAAGCTACATTGCTAAATTTTATCAGAGGAAGATGCAACATAATCTAGTCACTGCCTTTTTATAGAGTGAACTTAGTCACTGTGAAGGGCCACAACTTGACAAGATAGACTCCATCTTGTAGTCAGGTCTCCATTTTAAACACTAGGTTAAATGGGTATTTTATATCAGGTTAAATACTAATTACTGGAAAAACTTCAAACTGTTCCAGGAAGGAAATATCCTAGATATAGACCACCAGCAGGAAAATTCTTAACACTCCAGAACCTATAGATGCATATAGATAGATTGCTTAAGTCAGCTGAAATCATTGTTATCCAGTAATGTAACTTCCAATTGATAAGCCCTTCACACTGCTGTAACAGCAATAAGTAACCACTGCATCAGAGGAGTCTGAGGGTCAGATCTCAAGCTTGAATAAAGTCTCTTTGTTTTTGCGTATGAGTTCAACTCCTGGAGGTCTTTGGGAACCCTTGAATATGTGCATAACTGTTACAACTGTTCTATAGTATCCATACCATTAAATAATCCCTTCCTGTTTGCTCAGTAAGGCACTTTGAACTTCTGCAAAACACCAAAGACAGAGAAGTTATATCTTAATCTCTAAATACTGGATAAAAAAATATTTTATTTTTCATTATATCTTTCATTTTAATTCTTTGCAACTGGAGTCAACATGGCTTTTATTTTTACCACAAGTGCTTATCAATTCAAAAGGCCTGTGTGCCATTGAGCTACATTGCCTACACAAACCCTCAATATATTCGTATGCCTCTGACAATGTGGATCAACTAAAATCAAGTGTACTTCAATTGTGATGGTTTGTATATGCTTGGTCCAGGGAGCGACACTGTTGGGAGGTATGGCATTGATGGAGTAGGTGTGGTCTTGTGGGTCTGGGCTTAATAACCTTGTCCTAGCTGCCTGGGAGCCATTATTCTGCTAGCAGCCTCCAGATGAAAATGTAGATCTCTCAGCTCTTCTTGTGCCATGCTTGTCTGGATGCTGCCATGGTCTTGCCTTGATGATAATGGACTGAACCTCTGAACTCCCAATTAAAATTGGGTGTAAGTCACACCCAATTAAATGTCCTTTATAAGACTGGTGTCTGTACACAGCAGTAAAATCCTAAGACATCAGTCTAATGTCATTTAGTATCAATTTTATCTCAATTGAAACATTTTTTTTCCTGAAGGGACTCAGGGAGCTAAGAACATATACAAGGCTCAGGAAACATAAATAGTTACAAGACTGGCAAATCCCCTCACCAAGGTTATAAAAGCAGTTAGCATTATTAAAGAAAATCAGTCATTTATGAAACTGACTACATGTTGGGCAGAGCCATAGAGAAATTTCTTATATAAATGTTATTGATTCTTGGAAGGGAGTATTAATATAGGCTAGAGCCTGAGCCCTTGCACATAGGGGCCAGGGGAATCATAAAATGAAGGGAAAGAGGGATTTCATAGACAAATGTCTCAGCTACTGATGTAAGTGTTGAAAGTCTACTACTTGCCTTGGCCTTTCCTGGGCTAGCCCCCACTTACAGACTTGAGAATGAATGCAGGTAAAGGGTGAACTCTGTCTAAGACTTTATCTATCCTATGTGCCATTGCAGATGGAACAAAATGACTCCATAAATTCCTCCAAAGTCACTCAGATATATTCTTAAAATAGTGGGCATGATTAGATTCATAGATACTCAAATAGCCTTATATTTATGTGCCATGAACTGTGGCCAAATAGCTTCTGGGATGTTCCCCATACAGAAGGCAGAATTTAGATTCACTTATGTTCACGGATTTCCCATTAACATGACAAAGAGATTCAAATTGCTTAAGAAGATCAAACTTCTCAATTACTTTTAACTGGTAATCATTGGCTAAGGAGAAAGGGGACTTCTTACACAAACAGATCTCTTTATAGGAAGGAGGATTTCTTTGTAGCTAGGATTGATACTTACATTTCAGTAATGTAATATTCTAGCTTGCTTTCTAGTGTTATGCTTAAACAGCACAGCTAAAAGTAACCTGAAAAGAACAAGGTGTAGAGGAAGCCAAGCCAGGAACTAAAGCAGACATCATTGAGGAATGCTGCCTAGTAACTTGCTCCTCATGTTCATGTCTTGGCATTCTCTGATGGAACCTGTACACCCAATAAAGCCTTTTCTTAGTCCAAGTTGATCTTGACCATCATGTTTAATCACAATAATACAGCTAATGAGAATGGAAATTTGGATTAGGTTCATGGAGAATTGCTGTGACACATCTAGTTGTATTTTGGGGAGGATTATATAAGTATTTTTGACATTGAGTATTCAGAGCTCAATGAGTATTTGTGGGAAACTTGAAAGATAATACTAAGAGCAGTACAGATTATTGAGGCCTAGATTGTGAAGCTTCAGAAATAAGCAGAAACTCTATCAGACCATTAGTGTGATATTGAATTAAAAATATGTATTTGTCCTCATCTGAGACTGTAGAATAAGTTGCATTAAAGTATAGATCAGAACCACTAAACTGAAAACCTTATGTTAAAGGTACAATCAATACTGTTTAAGTGGTACTAGGAAATCATCTATGATTAAAACCATCATCAATATAATGATGTCTTCTAGGAGTAATTCCTTAGGGTTAGTACACAAAAGCTTTGGTCCAGAGTTGTCCAAGGGTGAAAATAAGCTCATGCATGAATTTTGTATATAAAGACTCTCCTATGTGTAACTGGTTTGGGTGATATGAGAGATGCAGGGTTAAACAGCAAGAGTAGCTGAGGCTTGACACCTAAAAGAATAAGAGACAGCATTGGTGAAGATACAAGGTCAGTTGCAGTGGTGACCCCAGGATTGAAGGCATTATAGATAGAGTCTAAAGTTTAGCAGCATGTATGTGGCAGAGTTAGAGTCTGTGAAGACAGGCCAAGAGGCTACTGGAAAGCCAAAGCCTCTAAAGACCCTAACATATTAGAGATGCCAGGACCTGGGATAACTGTAGAAAAGAGAATATAGAAGCTGATAACATAAGCTGTATGTGTTCTGCATAACAGCAAGATAAATAAAGCAGACCACGCTCTTTACCAATGTTGATCTCAAATATTAAGCACTCAACATTTGCATGACTGAATGTTGGTTTTACTTTGAATTTTATTGTAATTATGCCCTGTTTTCTCCCACTCTGGAAGTAAAATGTAACTATTTTTATGATTATACAGGACCCCACAGTTTAGAAATTAGATTTGTAAAGAGAATGTAGACTATTAGAATACTTAAAAGAGTATGGAATGTTTTAACCTGTATTATGTTTTGCATTGATATGAATAGTAACATGATATCTTGGGGGCAACTACAAAACAGATTATAATGTAGTAGTGATGTGATTATGTGTAAAACTGATGAGGAATCAATTGTGTTCATTGTTTTATTGTTTAATTTGATACACACTAGACTTATATCAGGAAAAAAAGAATCTCAATTGAAAAAATTAGTCCATCAGATTAGCTTGTGGACAATCCTGTGGCACATTTACATAGTGAATGATATCAGAGGTAACAACCCATTGTAGAGTGATGCTACCTCTGAGCAGGTGGTCCTGAGTTAAGAAAGCCATAGGAAGCAATCTAGTAAGCAACATTCTTCTACAGTCCCTGCTTCTGATCTTTCAATCAGGTTCCTTCTCTGACTTTCCTTCATGACAATTCATAAATTGTACACTGAAATAAACCCTTTATTCCTCTAGTTGCTTTTGTTTATAATGTTTAATCACAGAAAGAGAAAGTAATTGGGACAAAACACAGATATGATACTAAGCCCAATATTCTTTTGTTTCATAATTCTTTCTCTTCATAGGTTTTGACACTTTTTGGTCTTTCATTTTGTGTACATATAACTGTATTGTCAGCATCTACAAGAATTTTAGAGCATATTTTTATGTTCTTTGATTAATATTGTGCCTGTTAAACTGTTGGGAGCAACCTTCTTTGAACATTAACTACTCTGTCAGCCATAAGTGCTTATTGGTACAAAGTCTTGGCCTACATGGGAAAGTACTAACCCAGTTGAAAATTAACAGTTGCCTCAGTGGAAAAGTACTAACACAGATGAGAACAAATAGCTGTAAATCTTGCTGTTAGGTATCTAGCAACCAAATTTGTTATGAGAATACATGCTATAGATTTTGTGATTAGGTATCTAGCAATCCATTTTGTTATGATAACAAATATATATAGATCTTGTGGACAGGTGCCTAGCTACCAGCCCAGTTGGGAACAAACAGCTATGGATCTTGTGTACAGGTACCTAGCAACCTATTCTGTTCTGTTGCCCCTGCTGAACTTTTTACCTAGCCAATATCCTGGTCTTGAGAACACCTGCACTCCCTGGGTGACAAAACTACCCTACTCCCTCCCCTGACTCCCTATCTTGCTTCTATGAGTATATAACCAGGGTGGGAAGAATTAAATTTGTCAGCTTGATCAGACTTATTGACTTACTGTCCATTCTTTGCATCTCTTGTTCTTTCATTCTCTTCGAGGTGGTCCCCCAGCCCCTATTCAACCTCCCCATGTTTTGGGGCATTAAACATCTGCAAGATTGAGATAAATTTGTTATCCATAGATTTAATGTCAGTATTCACTTTGTAGTTTTCTAGCTGAACACTTTTGTCTTATACATATATCTAACACCAATATGCATATCACTTTTAATAGCTTTTTATTACACATTTGAGTAGATAAAACCTCAAGGGCTAAAACTAAACACCACCAACTAGGGTATGATTATCTCCATCTTAACTGAAAAACATGAAATGAATAGGACACTGTGGGGCCTGTGACTCTCTCCTCCTGTCTGGAGCTCTCTGCTGCTGATGCCTGTGACTGTATGGCACATTAGTTAAAAAGGAGACAATGTATAAATGAGATATTTTATTATAGGAAAAAGAAAATATGCTGGTCATGTAGAGAGAAAGAAAGGAGAGGAAGTAGAGGAGAAGAGAAAGAGAGAGAGAGAGGAAAGAAAGGAAGCAAGAGAGCAAGAAGGCAAGAGAGAGAACAAAGAGCAAGAGAGAAAGAGGAAGAAGACAACAGAAGAGAAAAAAGAGTAGGACGAGGGGAAGAAGGCAAGAGAGGAAAGAGAGGGGACAAAGAACAAGAGAGAGGGGAGGGGGCAAACTGCCCCTTATATGGTGCGAGGTGTGGCTATCTGTCTGTGGGGCAAGGCATGCCTGGCTGTGGTCAGCTGACTAGGAGTAGGGTCCAGCTAGAATAACGAGAGCTTGGGGCATTGTCTACCTGATAGAGCACACATCTCCTGCAGGGGAAGCTGTGAAAGGTTGTGACTGAAACAGGGGCCAAAGTCTCAGAAGTTCTGGCCAAACATCTACCATCTCTTGTGAACAGAAATTACCCACTGTGTGCTCCGAGGTTCTAGGCCTATTACTCGACTGGGCTTAGGTTGCCTGACCACTGCCTTATAGGATACATTTTGATTTTTCTGGAATTATCTGTAATTACCCACCAATGGAATATTGTATGGCAAGAAAAGAGTATCCCCAAAGTCTAACATCATTAAAAGCAACAACAGTTATAAGAGTGAAGGTAGATATTACAGGGAAGAAGTATTAGTGATTTAGCCTCTATGCTAGAGAAATTGTGCCAAATCATGAATCTGGTTACATGAAAGCTAATAATTTATTGACATATATAATATATAAGATAAGATCAAATTTGCAAGTCTAATTGAAGCTATATACAACAAGACACTATGTTGCTTAATTTCTTTTTTAATTTAAAAGATCAAATTTTTATTAAATAATTGTGTGCAGACACAGCACTATATTAGATGCAGTGGGATATTACAAAAACTAAGAAAGGCAAATATATTGTGGAAAATTCATTTTGATAGCAAGACAAAATAATAATAATTATAACCTGTAACATTTATAATACATGCAATGAGCTTAAATATAAATATAATATGTGGTACCTTATATATGTGTAATATATGTATCTCTACAAGGGCTTCAATATAATATAATCAAGAAGACAATACAATCAAAATCACAGACAAGCAAAGGAAACAACCAAGGGTGTTAAGACAAACCCCTTTACAAGGAACATGCTGGTAAAACCAATCTGCGAAAAGACTGAGATGTAAAGTATATGAGTAACTTTAAAAACTCAATGATAAAATATAATTCAGTTAAAATTGGGTAGAGGATGAATAACTATTTCTCAAAAGAAATTCAGTAAGCTAACAATTTTATTAAAAAATATCCAATTTCATCAATGAGGATAAACATTTAAGTAAAAAATATGATGGGGGCATGACCTCACCCCAGTTAGAAGGCTGTGATGGAAAGTAAAATAAAAGTCAAATGTGGGAAAAAGGAGAAGTCTCATATACTGTTGGTATCATTGTGGGTTACAACAGGCACCATAGGAACAGCAATGAGTTCCTCAAGAAACTAAGCTACATCTATCATATGATCCATAATCCCACAAGCAGCTGAAAGAGTCAGATACAGATATGTGCACCCAACCAATGGACAGAAGCTTCTGATCCCTGTGATTGGATTATCAAAGAAGCTGAGGAGGAGGGTGACCCTGTAGGAAGACCAGCAGTCTCAATTAACCTGGACACCCAAGATCTCTCAGACACTGGACAACCAACCAGGCAGCATACACCAGCTGTTATGAGGTTCTCAACACGTATATAGCAGAGAACTGCTGGGTCTGGGTTCAGAGAGAGAAGATGCACCTCACCCTTAAGAGGCTGGAGGCACCAGGGAGATTTGAGGTTTGGTGGGGTAGGAGATAGGGTATGGGACATCCTTGTGGAGACAGGGGGCAGGGAGTGACCACTCCTGCTCAGTCAGTCAACTGGTTCTCCAGTGCAGGAGTGAGGATTAAAAAGAAAAAAGACAATTAGAGAACATCATAGCATGACCCCAGCCAGTTCTGAGGCTGAGGCACATTTATTTTTCCCCAATACTCTTTTATACAACTTTAATTATATGCAAATATTATTGTTGAGTAGTACTATGAGGAACAAGCAAGACAATAAACAAAGTTCCATGGTTATTCCTGTAATCACTGTTTCTAAGGACTTATCAGGATAAACAAGATATCTGAGCCTACTTCCCTGTCCTAGCCCAAAGTCATATTCATGCCTGAAGCCTACTTCTTCATTCCACCCTAAAATCAGATTCTTGCCTGAAAGTACTTCCTTGTCATGTCCTAATATCAGATTCCAGCCTGAAGCCAAATTTCTTGTCCTTGGCCTATGCCAGATTCCTGCCAGGCAGCCCCCAAAGGCTCTCCACAGGGAAGGAGGTATGGGATAAGGAACAGTCAGAGTTGCTTAATTGTTTAAGATTGATTTTTTGATGTGTATGATTGCTTTGCCTGAACGTACATCTATGCACTACAAGTGGGCATTGCCAAGCAAAAAACCTCAAATCGCCTTGAAGATGAAGTTACTGATGGATGTTAACCACTATATGGCTACTGGATATCTCTGGAAAGGAAGTCAGTGCTCTTTTTATTTTTTTTCTTTTTGTGTTTTGTTTTGTTTTGGTTTGTTTTGGTTTAGTTTTTCGAGAGAGGGTTCTCCGTATAGCCCTGGCTATCCTGGAACTCACTCTGTAGACCAGGCTGACCTCGAACTTAGAAATCTACCTGCCTCTGCCTCCCAAGTGCTGAGATTAAAGACATGCACCACCACTGCCCTGCTTAGTCAGTCAGTGCTCTTAACTGGACACCCAAGATCTTTCAGACACTGGACCACCAACCAGGCAGCATTCACCAGCTGACATGAGGTGTCATTGTGGTTCCATCTCTCTAACCCTGAGTTACTTATCTTTAATAGGACTCAGCCTGAAGCACATGTATGATGGTAAGCTCATTTGTGCTCCAGTCTATGTAGAAAATGATCTCATCATCAATTGTACAGCTTAAGTTCAAAGGGAACTTTACTCATCTTAGGCTTTGCCCTCTTCAATCTTTCATCCAGTGTTTTATTCTAAACCCTCTTTATCTCTCAATGAAATTGGAATTTTAGGCAAAGTGACTGAGCAATGAATATAGTGACACAGCAGAATCACTCTCCCTACTAGGTGCTGAGCAAGTAGTGAAGTGGGAACTCAGAGTTACTAAAAATCATCATTTTTTTCATTTTGGTAATCACTAACTACTGAATTCATTGACTGCTGAAAATTGCTTATGAGTAACATAAATCAGGATTGCACATTAACACTCAGAATTTCTGCCTATCAAGTATGATGGATTAGCAACGAACATCACAATTGCAGGAATAATGGAAAAGTTACTACAAGGAGTCACCCATTTCCATTCTCTTTTATACAGAGAAATAAAGACTCAGTGAGGATCAGTTTTGGCTTGTCCTTGCTTTTGATGCAACAGTATTCTAGTCCCCCAAATGCCTTGTGATAATTTATATATGCTTGGCCCAGGATGTAGCACTATTAGGAGGTGTGGCTTTGTAGTAGGTGTATAACTGTGGGAGTGGGCTTTAAGACCCACTTTGTAGCTGCATGGAAGTCAGTTTTAGAGACCAACAGATGAATATGTAGACCTTTCGGCTCTTCATACACCATGCCTGCCTGGATGCTGCCATGCCCCTGCCTTAATGATACTGGACTGAAGCTCTGAACCTGCAAGCCAGCCCTAGTTAAATGTTGTCCTTATAAGGATCACCTTGGGCATGGTGTCTGTTCATACCAGGAAATCCCTAAGATATTGCCCAAAGGATGTTGGGGAATAGGAGCATGCACTGCAAGACTTGAGAAATCTAGTCAACAGCAAGGAAGCTTTCCTTTACCTAAAGAAAAAAAAATCTCTAGATACCTAGCTACAATTGTAGTATTACATGGAATTTTTTGTCTATTTGTTTTGATTTGTTTAGTTTTTGTTGTTTTTGGATACAATGCAGCATGAGGTAACAACGTTTACCATTTTGTCATGATGGGAAACTTTAACTTTGTAATGGAGCAGGGATCACAGGTGAAGATAAAGAGAAGTACGAAGTACGTCTTACCAAAATGGGGCAATACTCAGTTGATACCAGGATTTGTCCAAGAAATCCCCAGAGATATTTTTGGCAGCAAAATAGGCAGGACAATGTAAAAAAAATGATATAAACTGACACAGTGATACCTTTATGAAGCTCCTTGCTTATATGGAATGTGAGGAAACAGTTGTACCTTGGTTTATGTCTGATTGAATGGTCTTGTGTGCTTAAATATCCCTTAGGCTACAGTTAGATTATCCATGTCCTAACAGTACTATATTTAGTTTTGATGTCAACTCTTCTGAGTAACCTAAGTAGGGAGCTTCAACTAATAACTACTGATTACCTTAATTGATTTGGAGACCCCACCACAACTGTTGGCAGCAGCAGGTATCAGGAACAGCAGAAGTTAGTTTGCTTTTGCTCATTTTGCCTCCTGCACTGTCTCTAAGCAGCTGTTAATGTCTTCTGTGCCCTTCCACCTTTCACTAGAATGTACTGAGTATGTTCTTGTGGTCACTTTCTGACTATGGGATGTTTGTTTTCTTTCTTCTCTTTTTCTGACACTACATGTAACTGATTTACTCTTTGTTATCATCCTGCGTATTTTTTATTTCTTTCTTTGATTCAAGCATGGCTGAGTTCTCTCTTCCATAGCTTCCACTTTACATATGGAAACAATACAAGAGTAAGTTCCGTTAGGCTACAGTAGGATGAATAAATAATTTACTATGGAATTTAAGTAATGCTCTATTGTCACACTTTCTCTCAATCCCTTCTATATGTAAAGGCAATGGCTGAACTAGTACATCTTGAAAGTTTAATATTCTTTTACAAACAGAAAGGACTTAGGACCATACATCCATTATAGTATACTTCAGAGCTCAGAGCTCCAAGGCCAGCTACTTGCATTTTCTTGTGAAACTCTAATGATAAATGACATGGGAATCTCTTGTTCATCTCTCAGGTTGAATATGAATTCTTGAAACAACACCTGTCTTTGAATTTTAATTTTCTGCCCCTGAGTGACTCTAATCCCAGATAGAAGAGACAATTTATACCATTCTGTCTTTAGGGATTCTATATTTGAATACCCAGAAGTTTCAAGTCTATGCAGCCAATTTCTTTTTCACATGCATCTTCCCATATACCAGAAGGAAGGGGATAAATTTTTTTGAAAGCCTTTTTCTACAGGGATGCCCAAGGTTTCAGAAATTTAATGGCCAATTATACTGAGTTTCTAAGTTTACAACAGTGATAAATTAGATATTCCTGTTTTTGCTTCCAGATGGGGAATCAAATTCATTTATTCTGCAGGATATCTCAAGCACTGAAAAAATAGTTTCCTTAAAATAGCAAGAGAAAACCATATAAATAAATTTGACAACTTGATGGTGCAAAATGCCTTTATTATATAATATGACAAAGTAATTTATAATTTAACAATTTTTAAACAGATCATTTTTTGTCAAAAGATTTAGTCCAAAACTTTTTGCCTAAATTTTGGTAAACTAATTAGGTTGAGAACCCCTCAGATGGACTTTTCCCTTAGGCAAATATTTGTGATTCTCCTTTACTTTCCTTCAAGGTAGGAAAGTAGACCAAACTTCTAGTACTTCAGATTGCTATTTGAAGAATTAATTCATGTTGATATGGCATGTTTCAAAAACCAGACAACTTACTCTATTGTAATATGTCATGGTCCTATAAAACCTCAAGGTTGTCCAACATGGCAGTTAAGAGGGTAGCTTAAATGCAAACATGTTGCAACTTAGAATGGCATGGTTGGACTGAGGTTGAGGACCCATATGTATGAGTTAGAGGAAGAAATGAAGAAACTCAAGGGGATGGTGACCCCATAGGAAAAACAATACTATCAACTAATTGGACCCCTCAGAGTTCCCAGGGACTAAGCCACCAACCAAAGAGCACACATGGGCTGGTCTGCTGGAGTCTAGCCTTGACACAGGATAAGAGTTCTCAACTGGAAGCAGGGCTATCTGGAAGACACATAAAAAATATACACAGACTACTTTTTGGGTACAATCTGACTGGCAATTTTTCAAGGTTTAAAGTTTCTCTCATTTCTCTCCCATTATCACCTCTCTTTCTCTCTTGTTCATTTGCTCACAGCTTGAAGCTGTACACACTCTTCATTCTTCTGTGCACTCTTCTTTTCTCCTGTGCACTATTTACACACCTCTGTGTGTTTCCCTTCCACTCTCACACACTTTTCACACACATCTTACACATACACCACTTGTTCTCTCCTTTCACTCAGACACACACTCTCCATACATGCCTCACATTCTCTCTTCACTCACACTTAACATGTTCTTCTCATGCTCTCTCTCTCTCACTCTTCATTTGCTCTCCACATTCACCTCACATACTTCTCACTCACTCTCTACATGCTCCCTCACCTTTTTCTTGACCCAGTCTATGATTAATACTCCAAAAGCAGATAAAAAGACATTGTATAATCATTGCCAAATCAAATTAAAAAGAATAGCCATGTCCTACAAGGAATCAAGAATTACAATTGTTCCCCAAAATTTCAAATTTCCCTATTCCAAGGCCTATAGCCAAAATAATAATAGTTACAAACTTATCATTATTTAAACTTTAACTCATTATACTTCAGAGCTCAGAGCTCCAAGGCTAGCTACTTGCATTTTCTTGTGAAACTCTAATGATAAATGACATGGGCAAAGCTGCCAGGCAGTGGCCAGAAAGAATCAAGTTAACCCTTAACTCAATAGTTCTGCTAGCTTTCTGTGTCTGCACATTACACACAATGACTCCCCTAAGAGGCCCAGTGTTTTGACTTAGTTTTAATAATAAAAGATTTTACATATTCTATACTTGCTTATCCAGGAGCCACTCTCAAATGTTGTGCAACTTATTTTGTAACTTCAATAGTTATTTTCCTTCCTTGAGGTTCCTCCATTTCATTTTCTAATAATTTCTTCAAACTTTCTTTGCAAGTCAAGCATTAATCTGGAACTACCGTTATGAGGTTATTATATTGTTTCCAAGAAGAGAACACACAGGATGCACCTCAAAGACTAAGATTTCCAGATAGACTACTGATAGTGATAGATGTAATCATACCTTGGCCAGATTAAAGAATTTCTATATCTTTTTCTGTTGAATTTAGACATTACCTTCATATCAGTAGCCTGAAGATGTACTTGATGGGTCACTGTGAGTTGGTAGACAGTTTTCTGTCTCTAACCAATATGTTATCTTGCCATAAGCCAATTTCACTCTGGTGACTTTCTAAGGCTGGACCAGCCAGGAGGCACAGGCCTCACAAGTCGAAGGGTGGCAGGGACAAGATTCTCTCAACCTCTTTCTACACCTAGAAGTGATAGCAGTGGATCTGCAACCCTCTCTGCCCATTCCCTGCAAGCTGAGAGCCTGCCTTCAGGGAGTGCTTTAACACAGGGACTCTGATGAGATCCACCATTTTCTCTCTGGTGACTTTCTGAGGTGAGACCAGCTGGGAGGCACAGGCCTCACAAGTCACAGGGCAACCTGGTCAGAATCCTTTCTACCTCAGACCACACCTAGGAGGGACAACAGATCCACAGCCCTCTTTGCACCTTTCCTGCAAGTGGAGATCCTGTCTCCAAGGTGTACTCTGACCCCAGGACTCAGGAAAGACAACTGATCCACAGCCATCTGTGCCCAGGATTTACCAGAGGAGAGCTGAACTCCCAGAAGTGCTGACACCAGCTTTATCGACCCACAGGAGGAACAAGTTCTAGTTAGAGACAGCAAGAACATCTAACACCAGAGATCAACAGATGACGAAAAGCAAACAAAACAATCCTACCAACAGAAACCAAGACTACTTGACTTCATCAGAACGTAGCACTCCCACCACAGCAAGTCCTGGATATCCCAAAACACCAGAAAACCAAGATTTGGATCTAAAATCGTATCTCATGATGGTGATAGAGGAATTTAAGAAGAACATGAATAACTCCCTTAAAGATATACAGGAGAACACAGGTAAAGAGGTATAAGACCTTAAAGAGGAAAAAAAAATCCCATAAAGAATTACAGAAGATCACGAGTAAACAAGTAGAAGCCCTTAAAGAGGAAACACAAAACTCCCTTAAAGAATTACAGGAAAACACAAACAAACAGGTGAAGGAATTTAGCAAAACCATCCAGGACCTAAAAATGGAAGTAGAAACAATTAAGAAATCACAAAGAGAGAAAACTCTGGAGTTTGAAATCATAGGAAAGAAATCAGGAAACATAGATGCAAGCATCACCAATAGAATACAAGAGATAGAAGAGAGAATTTCAGGGCAGAAGATATCATAGAAAACATAGAAAGAACAGTCAAAGAAAATGCAAAATGCAAAAAGTTCCTAACCCAAAACATACAGGAAATCCAGGACACAATGAGAACAAACCTATGGATAATAGGTATAGAAGAGAGTGAAGACCTCCAACTTAAAGGGCCAGTCAATACCTTCAACAAAATTTTAGAAGAAAACTTCTCTAACATAAAGAGAGAGATGCCCATGAACATACAAGAGGCCTATAGAACTCCAAATAGACTGGACTAGAAAAGAAATTCCTCCTGCCACATAATAGTCAAAACACCAAATGCACAAAACAAAGAAAGAATACTGCTTTTAGTATTCTTTCTTTGTTTTGTGCATTTGGTGTTTTGA
>JADRCC010180522.1:360-10704 GCA_019843855.1 Hylomyscus alleni | reverse complement strand
TTACTGGCTTCTTTGATGTTACATCACATTATTTATTTTTCTTATGTTGGTATTTGGGTTTTTGATGACTATCTCTTTTACATAGTTCTTTTGCCTCTAATAATCTCAGTTATTATGATTGCATTCTATACTTTCTCATTTTCACCCCCACTCTTTAATTGTAGAAACTTTTTCTATTCATTTCACATGTCTAGTCATTGACCATCTCCCGTATATCAGGCTGAATTTTAAATAATCAAGAGTGCTATAGTCAGAAATGGTCCTGTTTATATGGAAATTGCAGTTTAATCATTTTACATGATAACATAAATATGTAGCTATGAATTAGGATCATTGTTATAAAACAGAAGGACAAAATTTTACTCAGGAACAATACAGAAGATAACAGATTGGGATGTCAAAAACAAGGCTCAAAAAGGAAAGAACATTTTTTTTTTCTGACTCAAATTTTGGTAAAGACCCAGCCATATGAATAATTCAGGAATGAACTACAATTATATGAAAACAAGTCTAAAATGCTCCATATTTTCATTAGTTCACATGGCTCCTGTGAATACCATATATGGATATTTCTACCCAAATGTCCCATAGGGCCTTCAACTAAGCAAATCCAAAACTGAAGCTATTTCACTACACTGGTGATTGTTTTTTTTTTTATCCTACTCTTTTCAGGATACATCCACTATCTCAACCCAGACAAAATTAGTCTGAACTTCCATGAACTCTTCCTGGTCCTCCTACCTTGTAATCAAGGAATAACTAAGAACTGCAGATCTTAACTTCTTAGAATCTCTTCAAAATTCCTGTTTTAAAGACATTCCTGTACTTGCTGGAATTTTATCAGAACCTCCTAAGGTCCTGTTCTGCTACCTCTCTTGTCAGTGATCAAGGGGCTTCAAAACTTCCTTTGAAAACTGACTAGGTCTTCCAATAACAAGTCTTCTTGAGTAGCTCTCCATCATGTATAGCCCTACATTATCTGGCCCTAGATTTCCTGTTATCTTTGCTTCCTGATCTTCTTTCTCTGATACGTTATCTTTCAGATATACCAGGATACTTCCCTAAAGCATCTCCCTCCAATTCCTGGGTACCTCAACTGCAGTATTCTTGAAGATTCTATTCTCTATCTATCATAAAAGTCCACAGAAGTGATCTTGGGCATTTTGTCTTCTGTGAAACCTTCCCTAATAATCCATATGCAAATTACCAGTTTCCTCTTCTGTTTCCAAAATCCCCTCTATAAACAGTACTAATTATGATGCTCATTAAATACATTTGTCTATTTCTTTGCCATTTTCACAAAGCGTTGACTTCTCTAAAGTAAGCATTGGAGCCTCCTTTCTGGGTAAAAGAGTTCAGTAAATGATATTGCCATGAGTAAATTAATTAGGTAACTCTTCCTTTGAAAAGCAGATAGGAGCCACTAGAGCAAAGAAATGCAATATGGGTCTGTTTTAAAGAAGTGGATTCATGTATAATACAAATAAGACCATGTAAGATTCTTGCCATGTTTTAATTACAAGTAAATGGAAGTAGTGTTCATGTATTAAACTATAGAGCAACAACTGATTGCCCCCTGTGAAAGGGAAGGTGAAACAAGGTCAACATTGGTCCATACTTATCTCTATTCTGATATTAAAATAATCACTTGGAAGTATACAACATTTTAAAATATGATAAATCCTTTAACAATTCAGTCTTCTTTGATATACATGGGAATTGGTGTTGATGCCAGAGTGGATTTGAACGTGCTTCATTTTACATACCAGAAAACTCTCTCTCATGGACTTGCCTAATATATGTTACATTTATTTATGAATTTATTAGGCTTTGTCGCACCCCAGAGAATGAAACTGAAACACAATGTGGTGGCAGAGTGAACGAGTTACAGATAGGGATGTTAAGGTGTCTTCTGACCCCCGCTGCCCCCACCCCATCACATCAGCTTTCAGTCTCATTAGACTGTGACCAGAACCCTTTGGTACTCAGAGTGATAACTGTCAAGTTTGTTAGTATTCAAAAAAGTAAAAAAAAAAAAACATTCAAATAATCCCCCAACAATTATACTTCATAAAGCCTGTACCTGGCATCCATTTGAAAAATTCTCCCATCAGATGTACACACTGAAAATCTAATCCAGCCATGAATTACTGTAATTATCCCGTTTGGATGAGATACCTAGCCAACTAAAAGAGGCAAGGTGAAAGAGAAAGATTACAAAGAAAACTGCTCTGGCAGGGGCCTGGGTTTGTATATATATATATATATATATACACACACACACACACACACACACAAAGAAAAGCTGGATAAATAGTACAGCAAGTTATAACACATACTTCACTCAGGTAATGCTGTTTCTGAGGTAAACTTGTGACCACATAACATTTTAGAGATATCCACCCCTTCCTATATTCAGATGAAAGATTAAACAATAATGTGCTTTACTTAGATCCTCTGCCTCGACTAGAATTACAGTTACCATTTTCTTAAGGGCTGTACTAAAATTGAAAATGGTAATACCTATAAAACCTCTTCAGTGCTGACATTTCAAAATCTTTTTTCTAATGCAAACAAAATTAGAAAATGGAAAATGTAACCTTTCTAGCCCTGGAGATTCTTCACAGGGTCTAAATATTAAAAGACAGTGTCTGTTTGAGAAGCATGACAATAACACAGCAATAATGATAACGATGATGAAAGTGTTGCTTATCACAATATCAACAGCATTTTCTAAGTATTTACACTGAATCAAGGACTGTTCTAGATGCACACTAACTCATCAAGACTTACATCAACCCTATAAAATAGGAACTATTATCCTCATGCCATAGATGAAGAAAATAATGTATGATGAGATCTGAAACTCTGCCTAAATGTAGACAAGTAATAAACAGTGGATCTAGCAATGTAGTCTAGCCTGCTAATCACAGATATTCAAGAAATACAATAGTTATTTAGTTGGATGGATTGTGGATTTTATGGGTTATTTCTAACATTTTCCAACTTTCTCCTGTTTGCTTGTTTATATTGTTGCCAAATAATCTTCTAGAGAATCAAACTTCTGATTTTATAGAAAATTTCTGTGAATTTCTTCAAGAAGTAGGGGCACTGCTCTCCTTGGATATTTTTTTCTTCCTTTGTGATTATTATTCTGATTTCCATCACCTTTCACAGTTTTGAAACCTGTTCATCACATGGTGAAAGTTAATCTTGGAATTGCCAATGAGATTTGGGTCAACAGTCTGAACCAGGGTCTACTCTTTACTTTGTGTTGATTATATAGGGTATTTTTTAATTCCTGCCAGACTCTCTCATTGGCTAGCATGACTAATCTCTCCAATATATCATAAATTAGATTCAGGAAAGTGAGCAACTAACTTTCTCAAGTTATTTAATACTTCAGTTCTGCTCAGTAACAACTTTATTAAAACCTGAGATAGAAAGGTCAACAGAAATATGGAATGTAATCTCAAAAGAAATTAATTAAAAAGAACAGAAAGTTAAAAATCATCCTTGCCAGAAGGAAAAATAATACAATGCAATAGATTGTATATTTCACCCTGAGTTTTCATAAGTTGGTTATTCTGAAGATATATATTTATATCTATATGTCTTATTATATATATCTTATCACATATATAAATATGTATTTATCACAGATTAAGATTTTTAAGGTCTTTTGAGACTGAGTCATATATTCAAACTGAGGCACTTAACAAACAATCCTAGTAAGGAAATTTAGGACCAAATGAATATGTGTCTGTGTCTGAATCTAATATCTCTGGCATGGGATTATATATGGAACTTATTTGCCATCTAGTATCTCTGATTCTTTGCAGGGAATAAATACGGTCAATAAAGAAGACTTGGAAGGGACCAGATTAACATTCATTTTAATACATTCACTTATAAAATAAGAACGATCCAAAAGTAGATGGCACAGGCTTGTCATGGGAGGTAATCCATGGACATGTTCAGAGAGGCTTGTGGGAGGTGTTACACTGATGTTCATCATTGCTTAGCAGATGCAGTAGAAGGGAGTCTTGCATTTATTGGATGACTGACTCATGTAATTGGGTCAGTAGAAGCTCAAAAGAGAGTTAGCAGAGTATGTACAGGGTTTTAGAGGCTAAATTTCGTCATGTGATAGATGCAGGAAAGAGTCTGTAAGCTCTTACCAATTCTTTGTCAAATTTGTGAAGATGAGTTGTTGCAAGTCAGTGATAGTATATTTGCAATGCATGACCCATGTGCACTGACATTTAAAAAAGCATAAGGTTAAAAAATACAACATAAAAGAACTCATGATTTCAAGAAAAGCTGGATAAATAGTACAGCAAGTTATAACACATATTTCACTCAGGTTTCTCAAAAAGCTAACTTCTTATATTCTACAGTACATGTATCAATACAAAGAAACTAATATTACTATCAATTAAACCAGACTTTGTTCAGACCTACAAGTTTTTCCACTACTGCTTTGGTACTATTCCAGGGTCTTTTCAGGATAGCATATCACATGACAGTCATCTTGTCTTCTTAGTCTCCTGTGGTCTCTGAAATTCTTCTAAGTTTTAAATATTTTTTTTTGAGGCTCATTTCTCCTGCACTTCATGGTTTGCTTCAAGTTGTCTGTTTTGTAACAGATCAATATCCCCTTATGGTTTTTGATTTGTTCAATCTCTCTGATACATGTTTTTGTGTTTCTAATACAGATATTTGTTTGTTTGTGTACATGTAGATATATGTGGAGGTTCAAGGACAATCTCTGGTATGAGTCTATGACCTCCACCTTCTTTGTGACAGGCTGTCTTACTGTTCTAATTCAGATGATAGTCTAGCTGGCCCACATGCTCTAGAAAGTCTCCAGTTCCTTCCTCTCCTCTTGCATTAGGAGCAATTGGATTATATGCATGTCGGCTACAAATCCTGAGTTTTTTGTGGGTTCTGGGAATTCAAACAAAGGACTTCACTCTTGCCTGCCAAGCATTTTAACCACTGGGCCATCTTCCCAGACTGACTTTGTTTTTATTTTATTTTATTTTATTTTATTGTCCTCATGTGGAAGCCATCTCAAAGGTTATCAACTATAAAGTGTTTCCACTTAAGGTGACCCATAGAGAAATAAATAATACTATTTTATGGTGTCATAGAAGATGTGTCTAAAATAAGACCAATTTTTTGCCTACTTTTATGAGTTTTCAACTTGAGTGGACTCCTTTGAGCATACAAACAATACAGTCTCATCATGATTATAGGGAGAAGAAGACATATGCCTTTGGTCCCTCAGTTCTTATAGGAAGGCAGCAAGTCAAATTATTATCTGTCATTTAAGCACGCCATGGTCAGTGCCATTCTGAAATCAGAACAGGTGTGATTACTGTTAAGAGGCCCTTACAAGATTAAATGGAACATTCTAGAACAAGCTATAGAGGCCTCCTGAAACATATGAAATGAGTTTACAAGTGCTCAGGGTTAGGGGTGGAAGCAAGGACTTCTTACAGTTTAGATACAAGATGCATACTACTTAAGAAACCCCACTTAATGCCATTGACTTAAGCTACATGTGGAGGAATGCCTTTTTTCTTAGCCTGCTATAGATGCCCATCTGTCAGTTGAATCAACACTTGTTAACATCTTCCCAAGGAAGTATATAGTAGGAGCTACAACTGTCTAAAGTTGGCAATCATTGCACAAGAAGTCAAACCAAGCTAAAAAAGGATTTTTTTATGTTGCCAGGAGAAACTTCACTCTTATTTTTTCTAATCAGTGCCATGAGATTTCTAAGCATTAAGACTGCCAGCAGCACACATTATGAATTTCAAATCTTATCCTCTTCAGGAGAGCCAGCTGCAGATGGTGTACATGATTTTAGTTGATAAATGGCATTTAGGACAAACAATATTGTTAGGAGAGTGGCTTCTTTTCTAACTGAGGGCACTTGGCATATATTTCTGTGCTCAGGAAAGTTGACTTTCCTAAACACCATGCAAAATAGTAATATAATAATGAAAACTAATAATTGCATCAATACAGTGTTGATAGAAAAAATGTGACTTACACAGGCAAAAGGACATAGATGACTTTCAACACCTATGGCCATGAATTTTCTTTGAATGGAATAATCTTGCCACTAATCAGGAAGATAATAGTTAAGGAAGATTATCATATTGACATGAATTATATATAAATCATATTCAATTGTTCCATCCTATTAAAAAATCATGAACCATAGGAATGGTGATGTTCCAGGTCAAGCATACCACTCAATGAAGAAGCATCCACATTTAGTAAATAAAATTTCATGAGTCTGTTACTTATCTTTTCCATTTCAGAAAGCCAAGACTAGGGCAAGCTGGGTAGATAGGGGGGGTGGCACTGGAGGATCTGAACTAAGTATTACTTCACTGAGCACATACTACATGCAAAGTAATACTTAGCTTTTACATATATTGAATTTTATTTGTTACAATTTCACTGGAATTTGGTGTTATTGCTATCATCTTATAAGAAATTGAGGAATATAAGTTAAACAACAATCTATGGTCATATATCTAACACATTTAACATCTAACTATTCTTTTTGATATTTATTAGTTCCAAACATTTGTGCTCATAACCCTCTGTTACTTATATGTATGCTTTCAGTCTGACCATCTGGTATTAAATAACTAGTTGATATGCCTTTCGCTGGGGGAAGACTGTTTTATCTACTCTAAGTGTTCCTTACTTGCCCTTAGTTCTTTATGTAGGGTTGAAGCCTCATGGTCATTGAGGATATGCTTTTTTAAGACATGGAGAAATAGGAACTCTTGGTCAGAATGTAAATTAGTGCAGTCACTATGGAAAACAATTTATAGGTTCTCAAATGCCACAAAATAGAACTATCATATAAACTACAATTTACACTATTAGGTATGGATTCCAAGGAAAAGAAACTAACAAGATACCAATGATTATTTAGTATTTCCATGTTTTTAGCAGCAGTATTCAAAATACCCAAGCTACAGAATCAACTAATGCTCATCAATGGATGGATGGATAAAAATGCAATATATATTCACAATGAACTATTATTATTCAGCCTTACAGTAGATGATGAATCTTATCATTTGTGGCAAGTGGAACTGGATAAAAATACATTACAAGATGTAAATCAGGCATGGAAGTCAAGTACTATGTGTTCTTACATATTTGTGAAAGCTAAGAAAATAAATATCAGAGAAGGGGTGAGCAGAAGAAAGGTCACTAGAGACTTTGAAAGGGAGAGAGAAAAGAAGAGAGAATAATGGTACCAAAGCACAGTTAGGAAATACTAATAGTTCTGATGCTCTATAGTACAGAAGGATATCTATAACAGTCTATAAGATGTAATTATATATTTCAGTGTAGTTAGAGAAGTTTCCAAATATAAAGATGATATTTTGAAGAATTACATCCACCTAGGGATCCATCCCATATACAGTCACCAAACCCAGACACTACTGTGGATTCCAGGAAGTGCTTGCTGACAGAAACCTGGGACTAAACCCCCAACCAAAGAGTACACAGGGTGGGATTCATGGCTCCAGCTGCATATGTATAGCAGAGGATGGCCTAGTCGGTCATCAGTGGGAGGAGAGGCCCTTGGCCCTGTGAAGGTTCTGTGCCCCAGTGTAGGGGAATGCCAGGACCAGGAAGCAGGAGCGGGTGAGCAGGGGGAAGGGGAGAGGATAGGGGGTTTTTGGAGGGGAAATGAGGAAATGGGATAACATTTGAAATATAAATAAAGAAAATATCTAATAAAAAATGGGAAAAAAGAAATGCTAATTAGCATGATACTATCATCTTATAACATATTTTTGTTAATTAATTAATTTGTTTATTTACATTCCAAGCATTGCCCCTTCTGGTCACACCCTCTCTGAGACCCTTCTTCCATCCTCCTCCCTTCCTCCTCTGAGAAGGTGGGACCCCTCCTGGGTATTAAAAATATTTTCCATAAATAAGCACATAAGTATCAAATAAAATGAAGAAGACTAAGTAGGGACTAGAGAAATGGCTCAGGGGCTATGAGCATTTACTGCTATTGCAGAGGACCCAAGTTCAGTTCTCAGCCACTGTCCAGATGGATATTTGGTGCCATTTATAACTCCAGTTCCATGGGATTTAACACCAAAGCCTGGCTTCTGTGGGTACCAGGCATATATGTAGTACACATACATATACATATAGGAAGAATATTCCTATAGATTAAATAACTAAATAAATATTTTTAAAGGATTAAATAGCTTGTAAAACATCAACGATCTAGATAGTCTTAGATTCTATGTCAACCATACATGTCCTGTCCACTCTACAGCATTGTCTTTTAGCAGGAATGAGATTTATTTATATTCTTTGATGGGAGTGTCTATGGGGCCCATTTGGCCCCTTTGGCTAAAAACTCAACTGAATATAACCTATTACTGCCACTGGAGATTATACTTTATAGTGAAAGATATCCAATTGGGACACTCTTTGCCCTGGAGATCCATTTCTTTTTAAAACTCAGTATTATACCACATGATCAAATGCCTTCAATGTTGAATTGTCTAAAAGGGTTAGATCATCACAATACCAACACAGTTTCTAGGATATACGCACATCAGCTGTGTTAATGAAGCATAGAAAATAGTAGGATTCAGTGAAAACCTCCCATAGCCAGTCAAGGACCGTAGCTGTGGAAATCCACAGATCCCTCCAACAGAACAAAAATAATTAGTGAAGCACCTAAAGAAAGCTATCATAGGAAAGTCAATTAGTTCAACCTTCCTGAGAATGAATATTAAGTGAACAATATAACATTGCCTAAAGCCCATAATTAATTACATCACTTTAGAACATGATGATGTCATAGGCAAGAAGGAAATGATTGTGGAATGAATATACCCTGTTTAATTCTTCTATAGAACACCTTTTCCAGACTTACTCTAGATGTGCACAGGACACCAATGAGATGAATACATTCCTATGATCACTTAAAAAATGCTCAATAAAATGCAGAATTAAGCTAATGATTCAGCTTTCCTTACTTTCAAATTACATCATAAAGGATAGCCCATTAATATGAAAGACTGCTCCAAAATGTACTGCTGTGAATAACAAAGGGCTGAAAAAATAGAAATACTGTGATTTTTTTTAAAAAAGTTTGTCCCCATTGGGTATTACTTTCATATGACTCCTTATTTTCTGTAAAAATATCTTCTAAGTTCACCAATGTCATAATGCTAAATATGGAAATGAAGACAGATGGGAAAACTTATATTTTAACAGTGGCTTTTACTTCTCCAGTATTCTAATATTATATGAGCCTTTTGAAAACTACAGTTAGCAAAAGCTGAAAAGACTGTGTGAATTCTTACTTGGCTCAGGATCTTCATAGGAAGTAAAATATGGACACATCTAGATGAAATCAAAGCATTTTACCAACCATAATCCATTATAGAATGGCTTATTTGCTTATACTCTACTCTAAGCTGATACATTTTTTACGGATTTACTATGCTGGCTAAATGGTTATAACTCCTGGCTCACTAAAGTTTCAGATTACAACATATCTCCATTTAGTATTTAACCATGCACAAAGGCCAAGTTTTTACTTTCTCCTATATCCAAATACTCTGATCTGCTGAGGCACAGTTCCTAGGAATTATCAATGATCATTTATTCAAAATATATCATAACCAAATTCTGATGTTTAGATTAGGGCCTGAGTTTAATGAGCCTTATATGTAGTTATTTCTTATTCAAACATGCACAGCATTTTGGGATGTAATTGGTAGATATTATATTAACATTTAAAGTTCTTTCATTTTTACATTAAGAAATCATGAAACAGAATGCTTCCAATTCTAGGCTTTTAACAAGTGGAAAACAGTGGTTATCTAACTTGAACAAGGGGGAAGAAAGCTGACAGCTCTTACCCAAAATGAAATTCTAGGTATACAGTATGGGGAGGTCTAAGATAATAACTCAGGGGAAATGCATAGACAATTATTACACTTAGCACAATGAAAATAGTCTAGGGGCTCTCTATTGCTAGGAGGACAGGTAACACAAGAAAGAAAAGACTTCTGTCCACATTCTGCAGTGGAGAGTTTGCAGAAGGACTAGGTTAGGGTAAGAGAATAAAAACAAACTATCCAAGGTGCCACACCTGAAGGGCTGAGAAAAGTAGTGGTGTTAACATTGTTGGTAAGTAATGGGAAGCCTGTGGTGTACTGACTAAAAAGAAGCTCAATCTATCTTGTTCTAACCGTACAGTGATCCCAAAGCATTAATGGCCCAATGAGGAAAAAATTTCCCATTTGGGGACATTGA
>JADRCC010180511.1:422-10897 GCA_019843855.1 Hylomyscus alleni | reverse complement strand
TTTTTTTTTTTTTTTTTTTTTTTTTTTTTTTTACTTTTGGTTGCTTTTAAAATAAGTAACCTACTTAAGTCTTTTAACTACATTTCTTTCTTCAAAAGGACATGAACAGAGGGACATTTGTTTCCAGGATAGGGGTTTTTGTGTCAGGGTAGAGGTTATATATTCTACTTGCTACACTTATATGATATGTCTCTATTAATAGTACATAGATGAATGTCAGAAACAAACAAAGGATAAGTAATCTTTGTTTCATGCAGGGAGGACTAAAACAAATAAAAGTACTTCAGCGAGGCAATTTTTCTGCAAAAAGATGTGCCAGGGCCTAAACTATGCTATCAGGCACACTTGAGCAAGATGTCCTCCTCTTTTATTCCTCCTGATATCTGTGGCTTAGTCTCATCCCATTGATGGGAGATACCCTTAATTATCTGATGTGATTGACTAAGATCAAAGGTTAAACATGTTTGGGAATATGAACTATTGTCATATCTACGACTATTGATTAAAAACAAACAAACAAAGCAACAACTAAGAAAAAGCTTAGTGCCTTTGGTAGAACAAGATTTTTTCTCACAAGAATCCTACATAGTAGCAAAAACAGCTCTTTTGAATGTCAGAAGCCTTATGTTTTATATTAAAATCAACCTATATTTTAATTGTGAAAGACACTCCATTTTCTTCCAATTTTCAGTTCCCAGGGGAGACAATTATTCACTGAGGAAAAACAAATGATTTAGATTATTCTTTCTTTGAGTAATGTCTAATATTATTAATTTTTATTTCATAAAAATTAATTTACAGAATTTACTGTATAAATTGATGACTAAATATATCAGAGTTGTGTCTCCATTTTTAAAAAATGATTAGACAAGTGATTTTGGACTTTTAGGATTGATTTATTACTGTGACAAAACCATAAAAAAGACATAACATCTTCCTCCTCAGGGAAGAGTTTTCTTAGAACAGCATATGCATGCAAAAACATTTGAATTTTTCTCTAGTTCTCACCCTAGACTGGCTGAATGTGTAGTAAAAAACACTGAATGAAACAGATTGTACTTTCTCTACAAGGGTTATGCTGAACTCACAAGGTTGTCATGACTGTCTTACAGATGAAGCAAGATCAATAAAACCATTTTTTAAAATGTATAATGAGAAAACTCTTATCTGGAATCAAATATCTATTGAGTCAGAGTCAGAATATCTCATTTGCTGTAAGTAAAATGAGCCACACTTCACAGCTGTCTTTTTTTTTATGCTAAGTAACAAAGAAAATATAAAACTGCAAAGATAAATAATGATTAAGCTACAAAATAGTTATTCTATGATTTTTTGGGGGGTCAACTTCTTCAAAGAAAGTCCTGATCCAGTAATTATAAAATCATGTAGTGCTTTCTATATTGAAAAATACATTATCACTTTTCGGCATTATTCTATCTCAACACAGATAATGAAGATACCTAGTGAACTTAACCTTAAACAATCAATTTTACTTTCTCTGAAAACTTTGAGTTGTAAGATGATTGTAAGGGATAGGTAATATATATATTGGTTGTGCAAGAAGTGTCATTAAATATATATATATATATTCCTTATCATTATACTGTTTGTTTGCATATTCAAAATAATACTCTTTTCCTTTTTGATTTAAAGAAAAAGTAGTGTAAACTGATCTATTTTTTATAAAAAATTTTGTTTTGTTACTTAAAAAGATGGTGTGTATGTATGTGTCCATGCACACGTGTGTATAAATACATGCATGTGTGTATGTATGTATGTATGTGTACATGAGTGCAGGCATTTGTTCAAGTCAAAGACATCACACTAGAGCTGAAATTATGGGCAGTTGTGAGCATTCTAACATAAGGGTTGGTAACCTTATTGGGATCTTCCACAGGAAGACTACACTTGTTTAACAGACAAGCCTTCTCTCCAACCAATAAGTTTTTTATTCTGTTGTTACTTTTGAAAGAGGGACTCAATGTGTAGACCAGATGAAAGATACACTGTGTGGTGGAATTAAAAATAATCAATAATCTTATGTCTTGGGCAAGATGTCAAACACCTTTAACTAAAGTACTTAGGAAACAAAGACAGTAGGATCCCTGTAAACTGGAGACCAGGTTTGTATGTATAGCAAATTACAGGATAGCCACAGCTACTTAGTGAGACATTTCCTCCAAAAATAAATAGATAAAAGATTCTTGACATATGGAAAAAGAAATATGGGCAGTACAAATAGAAAATACTTGCCTGTGAGTCTTGTCAAAATGTATATTTTTAAAAATTTTATTTATTTATTTATTTACTTACTTATATCTCAAATGCTGCCCCTTCTTAGTCCCTCTCTCAAAGAGACCCTTCCTCATCCCCCATTCTCTTCTCCTCTGTGAGGGTGGGCCTCCTCCTGGGTATGTCTCTAACTATGGTATATCAAGTCACTGTCAGAGTAGGCATATCCATTCCTATGGGCCAGAAAATGCAACAGTGTTGGAGAACTGATACCACAACTCCATTCACAATGTTAGGGGGCTCACATGAAGACTGAGATGAACATCTGCTACATTTGGACCAGGGTCCTCATTCCAGTGACATGTGGCAAAGATATGCAGAAAGGGGAGTATGTCTCCAGTTCTGGTGGGATTATAAATAAGTACAAACACTTTGGTCATCAATCTGGCAGTTTTTGAGAAAATTGAAAATAGTTCTACTTGAAGTCCCAGCTTTACATTTCCTGGGCATATACCTCAAAATACTCCACTCAACCACAGAATATCTGCTCAACTATGTTCATAGAAGCTTTATTCCTAATAGCCAGAAAGTAAAACCATGTAGATATCCTTCAACCCAAGAATGGATACAGAAAATGTGATTCATTATGCAGTGGAATACTATTCAGCTATTAAAAATGAGAACATCTGTTCTATAAGTACCGCGCGCTAACTGATTACGCCACTGGAACATCCAGAGAATTCTCTGCTGCTCTTCATCCTTTGTAAATATCTTGAATTGACGAAACTATTCACATTACAAAAAAGGTTTGGATGATAGCTAATCTAGACACTTTTATAGATAATTTTGTCTACACCTACAACTCATAATGCATGACATACATTTATGAAAAGTTACTTTAGTATTAAACCCATGTTGTTTTGTGTAAATACCATCAAGCCATTTGAAATTTGGGATTGTATTACATACAAAAAAACTGCCCCCAAATGTAATTATTCTAGCCTTTTTAGATAGACCCTAAGGTAATGATTCTGGGTTGTTTTCTTTTTGGAAATAATATATAGTGCTTAATGTACTTCCCCTTAGGAGACCATGCTCTGTGTTCTTCTCAAGATAGTAGTTTCATAAAGGATCATGTGTCATACTCTCCACTTCCACAGTGTAAAACTTAAAAAAAATTATCAGAAATTCATCCATGACTGATGAGTCCAGTTCTTCCTGTCACTTGTTTATATTTATTACTTTGTACTTTAATTTGATTTTCAGTTCTCCTTTTTATTATACTCTGGCATCACCTCAATGGATTCTGGGAATGGGAAACAGAGATGCATTGTAATACATTGTACAGATTCACTGAAACACTTGTTGAAGAGGCTTGCTCAAGAGGACTGTGCAGGATTTTCATTCCCTGTGCTTGACTGTGCTATTATTGTGGCTTCCAAATTCATATATTGAAACTCAGTCTCCACTCCGATGTACCAGGAAGTGGATGCTGCAGTAGTATGGAGGTCTTAAGAATGAAATTGATCAATTCTTAAGGAACTGAGGAGTTTAGGGTAGGAGAACATAGAGAAGACCTCACCCTTTCTTCACCAGAAAGATGATGACACTTAAAGTATGGGAACTTATATATATCTGGTTAGACTCTCAGATATAGGAAAAGATATGGACTGCAGTATGTGACAATTGGTATAGTAATCTGCACTGCTTAAAGTTGGCAGAGAACAGTGCATGCTTGCATGATCAGTTCACTACCTTAATTATTCCATTAAAGAATATTACAGGGAAAAAAAATGAGAACATCATGAATTTTCCAGGCAAATGAATGGAACTTGAGAATATCATACTGAGTGATGTAACCTAGACCCTAAAGAACATGAATCATATGTACTCACTGATAAGTGGGTATAGCCATAAAGCAAGGAATACACATGATATACCACATAAACCCAAAGAAGTTAAATAAGAAGCAAGGCCCAAGCACGAATGCTTGAATCCCACTTAGAAAGGGGAATTAAATAGTCACTGAAGGCAAGAGAATAGGAAGAGGGTGGGAGAGGGGTAGAGGAAGAACCAGGGCCATGTGTGGAGAGAAACAGGGGAGAGACCCAGAGGGAAAGGAGAATCAGTGATTTAATCTTACTTAAATATCTAGCATTGCAATCTATTACATTTTTCTACTAGAAGAAAAAAACAGGTCAGTGTTTCAGTACATACGGTGAATGGTACCACTAAAGATTGGCCAGCAAATGGTCATATCTCCATAACTTCAGGATTCAAATTCTTAGTCTAGCTCAAGGCTAAAAGTAAATGCATTATTTTTTTCTGTCTTATCTCTGTTTTTCATTTAATTTTCAGGTTTAAATATAGGATAAGTCTAATTCAATTTACTAATATACTGTCCAAATTAAAAAAAAAAATCCACAATCTTTTCAAAATCAGAAAAAAAAATTAAAAGCATACTTTCATTTAACTAATTTTCCCTGGAAAGAAACTAAATAATGTACATTATGAAAGTATACTTTTAACAGTTTTCCTTCATTTTTATGGATTAGTTCTGTAATCAACTCATATACAACATTTTAAAGGGATAATTATTATCATTGGAGTCTTTTTGTATTTGAGTGCATATGTATGACAACATGCATGTAGAAGTCAGAAGATATTTCTTTGAAGGTCATTTCTCTCCTTCTATATTTATATTAATCTCAAGTAATGAACTCAGTTTATTATGCTTGTACAATAAGCTTTCTATTGAGCAACTCAGACTAAACAATATCTATAAATATCTATCTATCTATAGATATATAATGCATATATAATAAATCTAGCAAATATGTGTATATGTACATGCATGCATACATATACATATTCAGCACTTTTTTCATATAATTTTTATCTTTAAAATTTATTTAGTGTAATTATTCATTAATCCTTGGTGACTAGCTGCATTATTGTTTCATTTTAAACATTATAGAAAAATGACAAGACATACTTACAAAAATAAAAAATCATTATTAAAGGTGATCAGCAAAAGAAAATGAAGGAAGAGGTTCAAAGGTAAAAGATAACAAGAAGTAGAAACAGAAAGTTGAGCCAAACACACACACAGAGGCTCACACACATTATTCAACGTTCCCTATGTTTTTTCTCTATATGTAAAATACATTATTATATTTGTATATATAGCCACTCTAATAAAGCAAGCATATATATGCATGTATGCATATATATGCATATATATATGTATATGTTATTATACATACAAAAACATTCTTACATATATGTATATTTGTTATATATGTGTATATATACATACATATATATATACATATATATATATGCATATATGTGTGTACATAAACTGTAGACTGAGTAATCTAATGATGGCTGGCTAAACATGAAAAGACTACAAATTCTGTCATTGTTCAGTCCACAACCCTGGAACTCTGCATTCTCTGCCTGGTGGTAGAGATATAGAGGATTCCTGGAGAACTACTGAACTTTTGTCTCCATTGGACTTCTAATGTATTTGGAAGAAGTTAGCTCTAATAATCTGATGAAAGAATGCCTTACCCACATAATAGATAATCTTGCCAGTGAGAGTGAAAACAAGCAGAAAAAAAGCAAAGTTACATTTGACCATATCCTTTATTCAGGCTGCTACTAGAATGTATAGCACATATTTAGGATGAATCTTCTGACCCCAAAAGATCTAGTCAAAAATTATGTTATAGACATTCACAGTTGCTTAGATTTTAGTTTATTTCATATGTAACCAAATTTATAGTCAAATTAGGTATGTAGGTAAGTAGGTAGATATATTGGTAAGTAGGTAGGTAGATATATAGGTATATTGATGATTAGATGTGAAGAAGAAATCAATTGATGAAAAGAAAAAAAGAGGGAAGTTAAATATTTTCAATTTGTTGATCAAAAATGAGATTCTTATAGAAAATTTGCTTCATTATATACTAAAAACAGAAAATAGATTGGTATGGTCTAGAAAAATCTATTTCTAAAATGGTGAGGGGAAATGATTTAAGATGAAGTTGGAATTAAACAAGACAGGAACAAGCTCAACATGACTGGGGTACATTTTGGTTTTAATTTAATAATTTATGGAAGACAACAGAGAGGAATTACATAGCCACTCTGTTCAGAAAGTGCCTGGGACAGAAACTAGATACTACTCCCTGTGAAGGCTTCTGTGTGGAGATTACCATGTGGCCGATGAAGAGCTCCAGAATATGATAATGTAGCATAACAGTGGTATTGAGCATGAGATTTATGAGTTTCTGAAACTTCCTATGTATCTGAAAGCAGATCTTTTAAGAAAAATACAAATGAAGTCAATTACATAAATATTGTTCCCTCATCAAGTCGGAAAGATGGACTCTTATCACCTGAAATGAGAGTTTTCCATATAACCTCTAAATAGATTTGTCACAAAAGTATCATGTATTATCTATTCTCTTAAAGGTCTATTTATCATTCCTAACAGTCATTTGCTTTCCCATAAGTGCCCTTTGCTTATTCCCCTTCCCCCATTAAGATGTCATTGGGTTTCCTGTAAGTGCTTTTTTCCCCATATCCACTTCCTCTATGAAGACTGTATAAAAGCTTGATTGTGTCCTTGAGTCACATTATTTTCCTTTGAACTCTCATACTTAGTAAGTGACTAGATCTGTCTTTTCTCCTGCATATTCATCTTCTGTGAGGTAATTTGTAGTTCCTAAGGATAAACCTGAGAGAGGAGAATAAAAGCTTTTTACTACCCATTGTATGCATGGTAAACATGGGCATGTCATAACTAGATTTATGTTTTGGTTTTCTCTAAATGTCTATCGACATTATGTGCAGAGAGACTTATATTATAGGAAGGAGAAAAACAACATAGAAAAGAGAATGGGGTGATGTAGAGAAAGATAAATACTCCTTAGATAAGGCTAATGGACATTGACTAAATAACTTGTACTGTGTATTTTGGATATAGAATTGATAGGACTTGTTGGTGTATTATGCATTGGGAGTAAGTGAAATGTGGAATCAATGAAGCTTCTTTGCTATTTGGATTTAGTAATATACTGAAACCTAACATAATTTGGGATGAGAAAAACAGAAGGTTGTATTAATGACAATTAGTATTAACAGAAATCAAAGAATTGCTACTACAGTCCTTCAGTGTGTCTCTTTAGAGTCTTAAGGAAGAATCATCCTCATTGAAGACATTCCATGGTTTGATCTTGACTGGATGGTATTTAACAGATCACAGTGGCATGTATAATTTGCAGAATACTCAAATATATAATATTCTGACAATTAGAAGCAATGTTACCTGAGAAATATGATTCATTTATTTTTCTCACTTACATCAAGACACAAAATTTTGATCTAGACCTATTATGAGTAGATATTCAACTGAAAATGAAATATAGAAATAGAAATTTTGGAATTTTTCATCCATGAATTATTTGCATGTATAAAATATTTAAACCCTAGATAACAGATAAGATTACAAAGGGAGAAAATAGAGAGTAGATATGTTTCTCACTTTCAATGTTCTTAATTTTATCTAATTATAGAATAATAAAATAACAAGCAGAGAGAAAAACATAGAGGATATCTCCATCTTATTGAAAAATGTGTGAGTCATTACTATGATATCCTTGAGATGTGCTTTATATTGTTTGTGAACATGTCAGGACTAAAACAGCTTGCAAATGTGCACAATACCACATTTCATTATTGACCCACTGAATTTTTTAAAGTCCTTTTCATAGGTTCTACATGACTAGTAGCAAATATTGCCCTGAATGTCAGATGTAATCAGGCTAGAACATTTCATGTTCCTAGAATTGAAATATCTTGTTTTCCCCCAGCCACCTAAAGTAATATCTACTTAACTTACTATCAATAGATAATTCAGATTACTTCAGAAAGACACTTGCTTATTGTGCACAGCCAGATTATAAATGCATGAAACTAATATTAATATTTTTCTTATTAAACCTTTATTCATAAAATTGATTCTTTGATATGCCCAATATTTTTTAATGAATCATACTAGCCAGCTGTAAAACACTCTGTGAAGAGGTGGACATTCTTGCTTTACTGTATAATGTTCTCTTACTACCAAGAGAATAGGGGTGCTTTAGAAATATCTAGGAAAATTTCTTCCTAGGAAATCAGACTAAAATATGAATAACTAAAATATTACTCAAGTTTTCATAGCTTACTTAATACCTACTCCTGTTCAGAATTCAAATGTATGAAAAGAAATGACTCATATAGGGTGCCTTACTAAAGAAACCTAGACTGTTTCTTCAGGAAGATTTGGGGGGCCATCGTCATAGACTGTTGCATGACTAACAATACTGAAGCATTTCAATAGAGCTTCCCTGTCCCCATAAAGTTATTACTTTTTGTGAGTTCTAAGCATGGGAGAAAATATTGACATGCATAATAATAATAATAATAATAATAATAATAATAATAATAGATAAATTTACTTGATTCATTCTTTAAAATAAAATTTTTCCTTTACATTTAAAACACTTAATTCTCAGTCTGAATCTGTTTCAGCAGTTAAGAGCACTTTCTGCTCTTGTATAAATTTCAGATTTGGTTCCCAACACTGACATGGCAGCTCACAATCATCTACAAATCCAGATATAGGGAATCTAAAGTCCTTTTCTGACCTCTATCATGCACTAGGAATACATGTATTCATGCATATGCACATAAAATAAAATAAACATTAAAATAATTTAATTCTCACAGACATCTTCGTGTTATTTTTTTTTTTTCAGTTTCATAGTTAAGAGGAAAAGAGGTACGAAAACACATTCCTGTTGGTTAGTTGTTTACATGCAATGGATGGATATTTCTTTTAATAAAAGCATTGCAATCTTTTTCTCTTGCAGGCAAGAATCCCTGAGTCAGTTACAACATTGTGTATCCATTTCTCTCTCCACACTTATACTTGTTTGTTTGTTTTTCCAGTAAGCACTCACTCCTATATATCTACCAGTTTCTTTCTTCCTTATCTTCATTATCACTAGAAAAATTCTGGATTTCTAAAATTCCTGGTCAAACATATTTTTCTTTTTTTGGTAATACACTTATTTCTTTTTTAACATTGTAATTGTTCTTTCTCTCCCACCAAGGATAATTTCTAATCGGATTAGTTGTCCTCAAATTATTCTAGAACTTGTAGAAATTCCCATACTGAAATTTTGGAATCTGTGAGGTCACTAACTTTTTTTCTTAATATTGCTTTTAAGTGTGTGTGTGTGTGTGTGTGTGTGTGTGTGTGCAATTACACAAAGGGTCAAGAAAAGGGTGCCAAACCCTCAGAAACTGGAGTTATAATTGATTGTGAGCTGTCAGACATAATGCATTGAGAAGTCAACTCAGGCAGGAAAGGAAAAGAACTCTTTTTTTTTAAATAATATTTAATGAACAATCAAAAACAACAAGAACAAACCCCTGTTGCCTCCCCCCTCCCCATGCCTGCCACCCACCCTCTCCCACTTATCAGCCCTGTCATTCTCCTACACTGGGGCACAGAACCTTCACAGGGCCAAGGGCCTCTCTTCCCCTTGATGACCAACTCAGTCATCCTCTATTATACACATGCTGCCAGAACAATCAGTCCCACCATGTATAGTCCTTGGTTGGTAGTTTAGTCCCTGGGAGCTCTGAGGGTATTGTTCAGTCCATATTGTTGTTCGTCCCAAGAGGCTGCAAACCCTTTAACTCCATTGGTTCCCTCTCTAACTCCTTCATTGGGGACCTTGCACTCAGTTCAATGGATGGCTGTGAGTCTCTACTTCTGTTGGGGACTCTGTACTCAGTTCACTGGATGGCTGCAGCTCTATCAGGCTGGAGTGCCCTTCCTTCAGTCTCTGCTCCATAGTTAGTCTCTGCAACTCCTTCCATGGGTATTCTGTTCCCCCTTTCAAGAAGGAATGAAATATCTTCCTTTTTCTTGAGTTTCTTGAGGTTTGTGGGTTGTACTTTATGCATTCCGAATTTCTGGGCTAATAACCACTTATCAGAGAGTGCATACCATGTGTGTTCTTTTGTGATTGGGTTACCTCACTCAGGATGATATTCTCCAGATCCATCCATTTCCCTAAGAATTTCATAAATTCATTGTTTTTAATAGCTGAGTAGTACTCCATTGTGTAGATGTACCATAATTTCTGTATCCATTCCTCTGTTGAAGGACATCTGGG
>JADRCC010180484.1:585-12230 GCA_019843855.1 Hylomyscus alleni | reverse complement strand
TTGTATGGTTTTAGTTCCTTTGTCAAAGATCAAGTGACCATAGGTGCATGGGTTCATTTCTGCATCTTCAATTCTGTTCCATTGATTTACCTGCCTGTCACTGTACCAATACCATGCAGTTTTTTTCACAATTGCTCTATAGTACAGCTTAAGGTGATTCTTCCAGAGGTTCCTTTATTGCTGAGAATAGTTTTGGCTTCCTGGGTTTTTTGTTGTTCCAGATGAATTTGCAAATTGCTCTTTCTAAGTCTGTGAAGAATTGAGTTGGAATTTTGATGGGGATTGCATTGAATCTGTAGATTGCCTTCGGTAAGATGGCCATTTTTACTATATTAATCCTGCCAATCCACGAGCGTAGGAGATCTTTCCATCTTCTGAGATCTTATTCGATATGACCTGAGTTAGGACTGGTAGTGATTAGTAACAAAGCTCCAGGACAATGAGTCTAACAAAAGCCAATCTTTCTTCAGAACATCAAGATCTAATTCTAGATTTTGTAAATGGCTAATGGGTGCTATTTTTGGTGTAACTCTCATGGAAAACTCTTACCTATGCTTCAGAACAGGAGGTAGTTGTGGGAGTGAGAAGATGGGCATGGTAGTTAAGAGTCTGCAGAATTGCAGAGAAAAATCATAGTTTTTAAATGGTATTGGTTTGAAAATTTTCCTGGACATGTGATCTTGTTTCATGCAGAACCTGCCATGAAAAAATGGTGTAGGGCCAACTTGACAATAGACAACTATCCAATGATGGTCCTTAATGAATAGAGCTCAACAGGTAAGGACAGTATACTAGACCTTCAAAAACAGAGCTAGACTTTAGAGTATAAAACTGCCACAGTGAGTCTTTGTCATTGGGGTAATCCCTAAAGACATCTGAGGACAAGCACTTTGGTGACAGGAATTTGAGACAGGACACAAAGGGACTATAATTTCAACAGTTACTGTGATGGGAACTAGATGAAGCACATGCATTGTCAGGGAGATTGCATGGAGCAGAATGTAGTGAGTATTAGTCAATAAAAGCAAAGCAATACAGTACATGTGCACTAGGACATGGGGAAGGGCTCATGTTAGGAGATGGCAATAGAGTGCCAGGTTCAGGCTTGCCCACGAAGGAACTCCATATGTAATCTGTACATACTTAGCTAGAAATTCTTCCATTATGACTAAGTTTGTGGACTCACTACTGGATAACTCACAAGGAAACTGTGTACTGCACTATATAACTCATGCAAACACAAAATGGTGATGAAAACACTGGAAGGCAAAGGCCTTTTTATCTCATTATGTAAACCTGGTACATGCACTGTCCATGAAAAAGAGAACTAGGAGCAAAGGGATGGCACAGGACACTGGAGACTAGAGAAATAAATGAAAAATTTAAATTTAGAAGCTGCATATTAGGACATAGGGTGGGATTGTGTTCATGATATAGATTGGAAAGATACAGAGAAGCTCTTCATGGAAAAATGTTGAGAGTAGTCTACACCGAAAATTATGCCTTATCATATAGGAGTGTAAAGGATATCTTGCTTCTCCAGGAATTCAAGAGACAGTACAAAATGTGTGTCACCAGAAATAACCTGGCACAGGGACAATAGCACTGCAAAAGGGAGAGTTATGAGAGCTCACCGATAAAAGAAAATGGATGAGACAAAGGTATACACATACTTGAAATAACACTGTTGGACTTTAATCTGGAAATCTTACCATATTAAGCAGGGCAGGACATACACACTCCACCACTGTGAAAACCAATGTCATGAGTCTAGGAAGAAACCTAGAGGCAAGAATAAAAGAAGATAACATTACAGAATACAAGATAATGCATTTCACTTAATATCTACCTCAGCATTCCTTATTGTACAGCCCATAACCACTTCCAAAAGGGGGCAAAACTCAGAGAGGGATCCATTCTACCTTAAGAATCAGTACTCAAGGGTACTGTCAACAGGCTTTTCTATAGATGATTTCATGAATAAATGGATTAAATTGAGCTTTCTACTTTTCAGATGATTCTAGAATGTGTCATGTTACCATAACACAGACCATCATTGTGAGGCTCTATCACACCTGGAAGAAGGATATGGCAGCATGGTCCACATGATACTGAATCTGATGAAAACATGATGGAAGATTCTGTGGTTAATTGAATCCAAATATTCTGAGAGTTTCAATGTCAGGCAATACAGGTCAGAACTGGAAGTACAGCAGATAGGTGTGGAGAAGTACTGTCTGGAAAGGTAGACACAGCAGAATTGAAGTTTGGCTTGGGAATTCTAAACAGGGAAATCCAGTGCAGCTGCTATGTGACCAAGGGGAGGACTGTGAGTAGGAGATGTCACTGGAGGGCACTGTTTAGACTTGTCCCCAAAGAAAAACCATGTGTAATCTATAGATGTTTAGAGAAGTCTTCCACCAATGGAGATTACTATAATGGACTGATTACTTAGTAAACTCAGTAGAAAATTGGTTCCAGGAATGGATGAGGGAAGCCAAGAATGGAAGGTAAGGAGGGAACTAGAAATCCAAGTAGATCACTTCATGCATAATGGTTTTGCACCTTGTCCATCAATAAACAGGACTGAGAATGTAAAAACAGGAAATGAAGCAGGGTCTAGACAATCAATTAAAGAAATTATATTATAAAGCTCCATGATATAATCAATACAAGGTGCTGTATTCATGGTGTGGACAGGAGAGATTCACTGATACTATTCAGGTGAAGATGTTTATAGAAATCTGCATCCATTGTAAGGTCTTATAATGTGTGGGTTGAATGGGTATCTTGGTTCTCCAGGAATTCAAAAGAGATAGTGCAGGATCTGTGTGACCAGAACTATCCTGGCACAGTGAGTATGCCATGGGAAGGGGAACTTCTGTAGAGCTCACTGACAATGGACAATGGCTGAGCTGTATGTCTGAAAATATAGTGAAGCACAGTGGGGCTTCATTCTGGGAAAGCTTGCCTTAGTAAACAGTGCAGGAACTTCACTGTCCATTACTGTGAGAACTCAGATCAGGAATCCAGTAAGAAAAATAGAGGCAAGAAAAGGAGATACTGCTAAGTAACATTACTCAATGCTCTGCACTCAATAAGTACCATGTCTTCCCTTCTTCTACTACACAGAACCACCTCCCAAATCTTGTTACTCCACACTACCATGAGAATCATTTCTATGGTTACCTCTCAAAATGCTCTTTACATACTATTTCATGAATGGTGTCAAGTTAATAAAAACTCCATGGTGTCAAATTAATACAAACTAACAGTTATGGTTAAGCTCTATCACATCTGGTAGAAGAATGTGGCAACATGTTACACAGGACTCGAAATCTGATAAAAATATGATGCAAGATTACAAGATTAATAGAATCCAGAAAAACATTCTGCCAGTCCCCAAGACAGGCAATCTGTGTCATAACTGGTATTTCAGACAATGAGAGAAGAGAACCATGATCTTGATATGTGTACTCTGCAGATTTGGGCTTGTATTTGGGAATACTAAAGAGGAAACACCAGAGCAGGTTCTTTGTGATCTGCAGGAAGCCTGTGAATAGGACATGGTACTGTAGGGTAAGGTTCATTCTTGTCCATAAAGGATTCCCATGTATAATCTGCAAAAACTTTGCTAGACTCGACCATGTTGCTTATACTTCTGGACCTACACTTCTGGTACTTAGGCTGATACAAACTCACACTTAGTTTTGCTAAGACAGTTTCACATGATGACAGGCCTAGGAAAGACCCATGGGAGGACATGTGTTCTTTGGAGGGAGTATAAACTGACAGAGACAGGGGCCTGCATAACCAGGTTTACAACACACCATTGATCTTGCAGAACTTGAAAAACAAAGGGATATATACCATACCATTAACACATACCCAGGGTTACAATGGGCACCTGTTGTTGTGTTCTGAAAAGGGTAATTGTGCAATAACACATTTATTGGAACTGATGGCAATTAAGGAGAAACTTGCAAAAATTAAAGTTGATATTGCTTCCACATATGTACACTGTACGTTGAAGCCTCTCTTTGCATATTTTAAAATAAAGCTCATTACTGGTATAACACAAAATTGCCCAGAACAAGTAGTTATAGAAAGAGCAAATCACACCTTAAAGGAAGTGCTTATCAATTTAAAAGAGAGAAAAAAAACACTGGGACATAGTTAATAGTCTTCTTTAACACTCAATTTTCTTATTTTTGATGAAAAAGGAATAATAGCAGCTGAGCCACATAGGGACATTTGTTTGAATAATTGCATATTAATAGAAATTTATATTTGTATATTAAAAAATTTGAAGCCATTTTAGTTCAATTATTGTATATTAATAGAAATTTAAAGTCATTTTGTATAAACAACTGTATATTAATAGAAATTTAATTTTTTTGTTTGGGTGCTATTTTAATAGAATTTTTATGTTTTTAAATTATGTATATTGACAGAAATTTAAAACCATTTTGTTTCAATTATACTATATTTACAGAAATTTAGTGTTTTTTATTTACTGCATATTGATAGAAATTTAAACTCATATTGTTTGCATATTAGTCAAAAATTATGTTTTTTTAATATTGTATACTAATAGACATTTAAATTTATTTTCTATAAATTATTGTGTATTAATAGAAATTTAAAGTCATTTTGTTTGTATTATCGTATCTTAATCGAAATTTAATGTTATTTTATTTGAATTATTGTATATTAATAAATTTGAAGTTTTAGTTTAATTATTGTGTTTTGATAGAAATTTAAAGTCATTTGTTTGAATTAGTGCATATTAATAGAAATTTATATTTTGTACATTAATATAAATTTGAAGTCATTTTACCTGAATTATTGTATATTAATAGAAATGTAAAGTCATTTTGCTTAAAGGATTGTATATTAACAGAAATTTAATTTTTTTATTTAACAATTATATATTAATAGAAATTTTTGATTTTTAATTATGTATAATCGAGAGACATTTAAAGTCATTTTTTTGAATTATTGTATATGAATAGAAATTTAATATCAGTTTATTTGAATTATTTTATATTAATAAAATTTAATAGAAATTTAATATCAGTTTATTTGAATTATTTTATATTAATAAAATTTTATATTTTAGTTTAATTTTTGTGTATTGATAGAAATTTAAATTCATTTGTTTGAAGTATAGTGTATTAGCAGAAATTTAGTGTTCTTTTAATTATTGTATATTGATAGAAATACAAATTTATTTTCTTTGATATATTGAGTATTAATAGAAATTTATGTTTTTTTAATATTGTATGTTAATATAAATTTAAAGTCATTTATTTGAACTATTGTATATTAATAGAAATTTTATGTTTTTTGAATTATTATATTGTTTGAATTATAGTACATTAATAGAAATTTAGTGATTTTACATTACTGTAGATTAATAGAAATTTAAATTTTTTTGTTTCCTTTAATGTTTATTAATAGAAATTCATGGTTTTGTTAAATAGTGTGTATTAATATAAATTTAAAGTCATTTTATTTGAATTATTTTATATTAATAGAAATTTATGGGTGTTTTAATTGTATAGTAATAGAACTTATGTTTATTTTCTTTATTAGATGTTAACAGAAAAAAATTCATTTTGTTTGAATTGCTGTACAATAATAGAAATTTAAGGTTTCTGTTTAATTTTTATATATTAATAGAAGTTGAAAGATTTTGTTTAATTATTGTATATTGATAGAAATTTAAAGTTGTTTGTTAGACTTTTTTTGACTATATTGTACATAAGCCATTTAAATAAAATGTTATGGTTCTTGTAATTATTTCTCTTGTATATAGAACATGTTAGAGAAAAGGAAAATTCTTAAACAGAAAAGGAATGTATGAAGTGGAAACTTGTGGGTGTTTTGGAATGTCACTTATGCCAAATGATGTTTAGCTGGGGCACACAGGTGAAAGGATGTTTTTGTAAAGCAAACACATTGAAAGGATGCATGATGATAAGAAGGACCCAACGTGTGGTGGATAATGCTGGATGGTTTTGGTATATTTTGCCATTTCTTAATGGCCATCACTTGTCATGAGGTCATAGAAGGAAACACACCAAAACCTTCTGGCAGTATTCTGGGGACTACTTGCTGCTTCTGCATACTCCAGCCTAATTGGCAGAGTGACATCAGACTCACAGAGACTTTTGCTTAGATAGGCTCACATGGTGTTTTGCTGAGGAAAGACCCATAGGAGCACATGTGATACTTGGAGGGAGTATAAATGCTACTCATCTGACAGTGATGGGGCGCTTTACAGTACTTTCTTGGTCTCATGTCTTCTTCATTGCTCTTCACTTCATTGAGATGGCAGACAACTTCTGGCATTCCTGCTGGTCCTGGTCACTGTACTGACTCAAACCTATTGGACAGAGTGCTGGATGTTTCAAATGGATCATGCCACCACTGCTAATTGTTGTTTTCTATCCCAACACTACTAAGTGGACTGCTGGTATATATCTGACAATGTAGACTAGATTTGCTTCAAAAAATACTTCTAAAAATGTCCACTTCCCCCATATCCTAATCATTTACTTTCCACCACCTCTGTTCAGTGGTGGGCTAGAAGGGAGGTTGAAGCATTTAAGAAGGAGAGTTTGAGCCGGGCGGTGGTGGCGCACACCTTTAATCCCAGCACTTGGGAGGCAGAGGCAGGCGGATTTCTGAGTTCGAGGCCAGCCTGGTCTACAGCGTGAGTTCCAGGACAGCCGGGATACACAGAGAAACCCTGTCTCGAAAAAACAAAACAAAAAAAAAAAAAAAGAAGGAGAGTTTGAAAATTCTAAGACAAGAAAGAATACCACACCAGAATAGTGTGTGAAATGCTGGGTGCATGCAGCCAACCAAGGCAGGGTGAGGAAGTCACTGGAAGGTAAAGGACTGTAAGTCTCAACATATATTACTTGTAAGAATTCTATCCATCAGAAACAGAACTGGGAGTGTAGAGATGACAAAAGATGTTGCAAGCTAGAAAAACAATTGAAGACATTGGATGCAGAAGCTCTGAGATAAGACCTAGACCAGGTATTATACACATGGTAAGTAAAGGAGAAATTGAGTGATGTCATTGGGACAATGATGTTGTGATGAATCTGCATCCAGAGTTAATAATTAGTGTGCCAGTTGGAAAGGGTATCTTGGGTCTCCATGGAATTCAAGAGAGATAATGCAGGATCTGTGTGGCAGGACTATCCTGACATAGTGGTGATGGCACTAGAATTGGAGTTTCTAGAGAGCTTATCAACAAGGAACAATGGCTGGATTGATTATCTACCCCTATAGCAACTGCACGGTTGGGCTTAATTCTGTGAAGCTCACCATATTATACAGGGCAATAGTTTCACTATCCATTATTGAGGGAACACGAGTCAGGAATCAAGGGAGAAACCTAGAGGCAAGAACTGAAAAAAATATCACTGAGGACTTTTACATAATGTAATGTACTACATTGGTATCTCCACATGCATTCAGGTACAACCCAAATAACCTAAAGCTTGGCAAAACTCAGAGAGTGATCCACACTATCATAAGGGTCCATTCTGAAGGGAGCTGTCAACATGATGTTCTACAGACCATTCCATGGAGTAATGTTCTTAACTGAGGTTCCTTCTTCTCAGGTGACTCTAGAACATATCAAGATAACACAACACAAACCATCCTTGTCAGTCTCTATCACACCTGGAAGAAGTATGAGGCAGCATGTTCCACATGGCACTGAATCTGCTGAAAAAAATGATGCAAAATTACAAGGTTAATAGAATCCTGAGAAATTGTTTGAATATTCATACTAAGCAATCTCTATCAGTTCTGAAAATAAAATAAATGGGCCTAGAGATACATTGTATGGGCATAAGCATGGAGCACAATAGGCTAGTGTTTAGGAACATCAAAGAAGGCAGCACAGTATAGGTTCTTTGTAACCTAAGGGAGGCCTGAGAATAAGAGAATGGATTGGAGGGGAAGGTTCAGACTTGCCCACCAAGATCACCCATGTGAAATCTGGACATACTTAGGTATGCCTCCTGCAACTGTGACTATATTTGTGGACTTACTATTGAGGCAAACTCACCAGGAAAGTGGGTGCAGAGCTAAGTGCTTGGTGTCAAGCATGCTATGTTGAGCAGGAAACATGAAAACATTATCTGTAGACCTTTTCCTGCAAACCTGAGATGTTGTGGACAGGAGAGATGCAAAGAAGCTATTAAAGAAAAAATGCTGAGTGAAAACTGTACCTAGACTTAGACCTTAGAGTGTGGAGAGTGGTAGAATCTCTATCTTGGCTCTGAAGGAATTCAACAGAGATATTACACATCTGTGTGACTAGAACTATCCTGGCACATTGAAAGGGGAGCTTCTGGAGAGTTCACCAAAAAGAGGCAATGGCTGAGCTGTATGCCTCCAATTATTTAGAATAATACCCTTGGACCTCACTCTGAAAAACTAACCACAGTAAGCAGGAAAGGAGCTTTACTTATGACCTCTGAAATATCAGGGGTCAGGAAACAATGGAGAAATCTAGTGGCATGGACTGAAATAGATAACATTAAGGAATTCTACATATTGCTTTGTACTCCATGGGTAACTCCACTTTCTTTATTGTACAGCCAAAACCACCTCCAAAAGATGGAAAACACGCAAAGAATTCTCTACACTACAATACTTATCATTACTCCATGGAGCTCTCAACAGGCAGTATATAATCCATTTCATGAAGGAGTGTTCTCAATTGAGGTTCCTTCTGCTCATATGAGTCTACATTGTGTTAACAGAAACAGTGCTGGGGATGCTTTATCACACCAGACAGAAGAATGTGGCAGCATCGTCGAGATGGTAAAGAATCTGATGAAAAGAATGTTGCAAGATGACACGTTTGATAGAGACATTACAAATGGTCTGAGGGTCTCAAAGCCAGGCAACCTTTTAAAAACTGGAAGGCCAGCAAATGGGTCCAAGGTAGCATGTTTGAGTTTGTGCACACAGCAGATTTAGCCTTGGATTTGAGAATGAAAAACAGAGAAACCTAGTGCAGGTGCTGAGTGACCTGGTGGAGGCCTTAGGAGGAATAGGTGATGGCACTTAAGGCCAAGGTTCAAACTTACATACAAAGGACACACATGTGTGATTTACACACACTTAACTAGTCCTCCTGCAGAGGACACTAATCTTAGGGCCTTACTATTGGAGAAATTTTGTTGGACTTGTGTGCAGGTCTGGGTGCCTGGAGACAAACATGATAGGTTGAGAAGGATACTGAATGGGAAAGTTCTCTACATCATATCATGTATACCTTGTGCACTTCATATTGATCAGAAATAGGACTTGGAGTATAGAGATGGCAAAGGAACCTGGTACTACATAACCAAATGAATAATTTAGATGCAGAAGCTGCATCATAGACTTAGCCCTCAGGTTTTGTGCATGGTGTGGAGAGGGCAATTTCAAGGAAGCTATTCAGTGACATATATTGAGAGAAATCTGCATCTAAACTTAGACCTTCATGTGTGAATATGGAATGGCTATCTTGAGTCTCAGGAATTCAACAGAGAGAGAATACAGTTTATGAGACTAGGACTATCCTGGCATAGTGACAAAGGTACAGGAAGGGGAACTTCTGGTGAGCTCATCAACAAGGAATAATGACTCAGATGTATGTCTCCACATATTGGGAAAAAGACAGTTGGACTTAATTCTGGGCAAACTCACCATAGAAAGAGGGACAAGAACATCATCTTGAAACATGGCCTGTGATCCTCTAAAGCCAGATAATTTGTTCAGAACTGGAAGTCCTTCAATGAGTTCTATAGAGGCCTGTGCATGAACCTGGGAGTAAAATATGCATGCTGGAATCGGAATGCCTTTATGGTACAGATGCCAGCAACTTGAGGTACCTGTCATGAAAAGCTACATGTTTCCCTGCTCCCTGAAAAAAAAAAACTCTAGAATTTGTAATACCTTCAGAGTACTAATAATTATGAACAATCTTAGAATAAACTGATTTGCTATTTTTAAGTGGCCTTCAGACTATGAAGAGACATGTGTAATATTGGACCTTAAAGTCGATATGTTTAAGATTTGTGAAAAGGCTGATTGGGTAAGGATAAGTGTCAAGCCTAATGATGTGAAAAAAACCACATTGGAAATGCCTGATCATTTGAGATATTCACAAACTAGAGAAGACCAAATGGCTGCCGCATTCTGGGGGAGATAGGTTACAGACAGGCTATAGACAGCATTAGCATCCTCACTGCACAGAATTGCATGTCTACTTCAATAAGACAGTACACAATGTTGGCAGTGTCAAGGCTAAAGCATCCAGCACTTCTCTCCTAAGACATGAGGATTTAAGTGTCTCCATACCAAAAGATGGTGAGTTCTCTGTTGAAGTGTCAGCTTACCAACCTCTCACTTTGTGTTTGTCATTTTTCTCTAACATGTATCTCACTTGTCTTTTTCCTGCTACTTCTTTTAGCAGTATCTGAACAAATGGTCATGACCTACAGAGTTTATAATGTGTAAACAAAGATAGGAATGTATTTTATATGCTTTAGCAGATCTGATGTTACTGACCTTACAGTGAAAGCCATACAACCATTATCCCTATTTTATAGATAGGGAAACAAGACAGGGAATAATTGATATACTCAGTTTCAGAAAGATACAAGGATAAAAGTAGTGTTATCTCCACAGCCCTCACAAATTAGCCTTCCAGGAGTTATGATTTTTGAAAGATTAACTCACATGGAAAGTATTGTCACTCTGGCTACTTCCTCTACCATTCCTACCTAGCAATGATGGGACCATGAAACAACCTAAAAGCAACAAGACATTTCTTCAATAGGTGCCCAGATGTGATACATTCTCATTGTCATCTCTGTTTCATGTCCCCTTGCACATATGCTACAGTATGTTTCAGCCCCTATAAAGAGTCAATATTTTCCTCCTCATCCCCACCCTTCTTCTTCCCCATGCCTAGGCAGTCTCTGTGTACCCCTCACCACTGATTTTTAATAAATCTCCTACATGAGACTTGATAGAACATGCTACCTAGATCCCTCAGAAAGTATGTGAACAAATTTCTAATCATGTATCAGTGCCCTTTCTCCTTCCATTTCCTGTGAAATTGAAAGGGATTAGTTATTAAAAACCTAATGGAAAATATAAAATACTTGCCTCTATCTTTTCTAAGAAGACCAAATATTAATGACTGCCAGATTAAGAGAAGTGACTCTAAAAATTCTGATGTTTCCATAGCTACAGAACTGAATAGGATATTATGAGCAAAGAAAAAGTGTCAAGACATAAATGACCAGAGTATTTAATGTCCCTGTGATTTGGGAAAAGTCCCTAAAAAATAAGTTAATTTTGAAAGCATGCATCATAATACTTGAAAGCCATTAGAAGCAAATTTGTAAAAAAAAATAAAATAAAATAAAATAATTAAGTAATTAAATAGAATGAAAGAATATGTTTCACTTTAAAGGAAGGTGTATTTACTGGAAATTTTGGAGTCACCTGGCCCCTAAACACAGAGGTAAATTACATAGTGACATACTTTAGTTGCTGAGACAGTAGGGGCTTTTGTTTTGGTTACTGTGATGACTATTACTGGTTTTCAA
>JADRCC010180277.1:999-16446 GCA_019843855.1 Hylomyscus alleni | reverse complement strand
CTTCCTTCCCATCTTCCTCACGCAGATCTTCCTTCCCATCTTCCTCAGGTAGATCTTCCTTTCCATCTTCCTCACGCAGATCTTCCTTTCCATCTTCCTTGTTTTCTTCCTCTTGGCATTTCCCATCCTCCTCCTCGGTTTCCTTGTTCTGTTCTTTTACTTCTTCGTCTGTTTCAGCATGCCCCTCTTTGTCATCTTTCTCTTCTTCCTTCTTCCCATCACCTTCTTCTTCACCATCTTCTCCTTTCTCTTCATCATCTCTGGCCTCCTTTGCATCTTCACTTTCAGCTGCACCTGGTTTCTCTTTTAGGCCTTCTTCTTCTGTTTTTCTGTCTTCCACTTCCTCACCTGTATCTTCATCCTCTTTTCCATCTTCGTCTTTCTCCATATCTTGAATGTTTGCTTCTAGCTCATCCTCTTTGCCTTCTGTTGCCACTGCTTCTTTCTTTTCTCCTCCATCTTCTTTAGTGTCTTCATTTATCTGTTCTTTTACTTCCTCAGCTTCCATTTTAGGAATAGGTGCCTAGAGATAATGGGAGGAAAAAGATTGTAAACTTAGAGCTGTTTTCTCTCTTGAATGTTTAGATTAGATTGATTATAGTTGTTTCATGAAAAGTCTACTTATATTTCGCTTGCCAGAAAGTAGTTTTCCTGTATAAGGAAAATATTCCAAACAATACACAAATATAGTATCTTGATAAAAAGCACCACAAATAGATGTCTGCAACCATAACTTCAGTAAAGCTTCTCTATGTAAATACTTTTCATTACAAATCTGATGAAACAAAGTAAATAAACAAAGATTGTTTATTCTCTGTCATAAATTCTCAGTAAGTAAACATGCAGAGATAAAGTCTTTGGAAAAATAATGCTGTTTTTTTTTCTGTTCTTTTGAGACAAGATCTTGCCCAGGTTGGCCTTAAACACACAGTGATTTTTCTGACTTCCACCTACCAAATATTGTCTGTGTTGGTTTGAGTATGAATGGCCATGGTAGGCTCATATATTTGACTGTTTAATCATCATGGAATGGCACTACTTGAGAAGGATTAGGTGTGGCCTTGTTGAAGGAGATGTGGCCTTGTGGTGGCCAGTAGGACTGGGATTTGAGGTTTAAGAAGCCCAAGCCAGACCCAGTATCAGTCTCTCTTCCTGCTGCCTGCAAATCCAGATGTAGAACTCTCAGCTACTACTCTAGCACCACAATCTGCCTGCATGCTACATGCTCCTGCCATGAAGATAATGGACTAAACCTCTGGAATTGTAAGCCAGGCCCAATTAAATGTTTTCCTTTATGAGTTGGTATGGTCATGGTGTCTTTTCACAGCAATAAAACCCTAAGACACTAGGGTAGCAGCCATGTACCACTAAGCACAATTTATATTTGCTTGACTTGTGTGTGTGTGTGTGTGTGTGTGTGTGTGTGTGTGTGTGTGTGTGTTTCTTCCAGACAGGGTTTTTCATTTTGTAGCTCTGGCTACCCTGGAACTATGTTGACCAGGCCTCAACTTCACAGAAAACTACTTACCTCTGCCTTCCAACACATAACACATTTGTGCTTTCTTTTTTTTTTTTTTAATTCTTTAATACTTTTTTACAGTCTAGTCTTTATCCCGATCCTGGTCTACCCCCTGACTGTCCCTCCTCATTCTATACCTCTTCCCTCGACCCACCCCTGTCTCCAAGAGGATGTCCCCACCCCTACCCCCTTCCCACCAGACCTCCCCACTCCCTGGGGCCTCAAATCCCTCAAGGATTAGGTGCATCTTCTCTGATTGAGACCAGACCTGGCAGTCCTCTGCTGTGTATGGGTTAGGTGCCTCACATCAGCTATGCTGTGTGGTTGGTGGCTCAGTGTCTGAGAGATCATGGGGGTCAAATATTACTTGAAAATCCTCAGTGATTACTTAGATATTACATATATGCACATGTATGACTTCATACCTCACTTTAGGTATTTTATCAGAATACCTAAAATGTAATATAAATTAAATATATGGCACTCATTAAAAGCATGATACATGTCTGGCCATGTCATTCAGTTGATAGAGTGCTTGAATACATGAAGCTCTGAGCTGGGTCACCAGCCTCACATAAATTAGGTGTAATCATAGCACTTAGTAGGTGGAGGTAAGGAGGACTGGAAGAGGAGGTAGAGACAAGGAGGACCAGAAGTTCCAGGTCATTCTTGCCTCTATAATGAGTTTGAGGCCGTCCTTGGCTACAGGAGACCTTCTCTGGAACAAAAAGTTCTATGATAGTTTACTCTATCATCTATAGAAGAAATAAAATGTCATTTTCTGAGAAAAGAAGTTACAAATAGTCTACATGTTGACAAAAGTAATTAAAGTTTTGCTTATATTTAATAAGAAAATTATATTTGTTGTAAGTCATTCCTACTGGCATTGTTAAATCCATATTAATGCTAACCAACTGCTTGTGCTATCGCTACCTACAAAGCTCATATTTTCCATTCATTTTCTATTTAGACAGCATTTTACCATAGAACCACTGCTCATTTACTAGTTCTGTTTTTAAACTAAAAGGCAAATACTATTTTTACTTGCATTGTTAAGTTTTCAAGAAGATATATTTCCAGGTACCTCAATAATCTTGGCTTCTCCATTTTCAGTGTTTTCCACGTTGCATTCTTCTTTAACATCTTCTGGCTTGGTTTCAGGAATTGGTATGGTACCTGCATCTTTATTTTCTTCCACGACATTTGTGGTTTTGGTTTTCTGCCCAGCAACATGAAAATAAAAAATACAGTTTAGCTGCTAGGTTGATTCAATAACTAAAGATCCATTAGCAGCTGATAAAATAATTTAGGGAGAGCTTTAACATACTACACATAAATCTGATAGCAATAAAATTAACATATAACTCTTTCAGAGATACTCCTAAAGCAGCATTAAAATGCATTGTTAAGCTGATATAAATTAAAGAAATATGCTTTTATGATGAGTGTAATGATAAGTACCAAGTTAGTGTTGACTAGTACCCACCAAGGTACAATACCCAGCATCAGGTTAGACTGATAAATTGAATGTCTCGTACCCAAAGTCAGTTTATTACTGCCTAGTCTAATCATTAGCAAGAAGGTTGTGTTAATTATAAAGTCTCCATTGGTAGCAATTAAGAGAAATGTCATGTTAGAACATCAATTTAGACACATCTAGAAGAGATCACCATAGGATGCAGCTGTTTTAATCTTTGTATCTGTAAACCTTTTTTTTGGGGGGGGGAAATTGCTATAAGAAAGTACATTGTATACATATATATACAGTAGGAAGATGCCAGATGCTAGAAAAAAAAGTTTAAACCCTAGGTCTTTCACTTACATAGAGAGATCTTGAGAAATGGTATAAGTTTCTCAGATTGTGTTTTCATATATAAAATGATAATATGACGGACAATGTTGGGAAATTGAGAAAATGTTTCTGGAATTATGTTAGAAATTATATACTACAATTTACATAAAAGCTATTAGTCTGTTAACAAATAAGAAACAGATCTGAGAAAGATACTTTTTACAGTGCATGATTATATAACACCCCTCATAGTTTATTCCTGTACTTTCCCCGCCCTCTCGCTCTCAGTGCAACTTGCAGAACAGTTCAATAGCTAGTGTTGCATCAATATATAAATCGAATGTTTGAGATAGTTTTTTAAATAAAAAATATCAAAGCATCTTACAAGAATGACCATAGTTTGCTGTGTCTTCAGTCTCAAAATGATGAGATTAGATGATGTCAAAAATTATTTCCCCCACAGAGGAAAGCACTGATTCAGTCCCCCCACCCCCCCCCCCATAACACACAATACCTTCAATTGTGTAGTCAAGTTCCCTATAGCTAGGGAAGTCACAGGGATCAGCACATCTGGGGTGCAATGGATAATAAGCCTTTCCCTGGGAAATCCTTCATGATCATGGTGTCTCCTCTGCCCGGTAAGGAGGGGAAAGGATTTCTTTCTTTATAGTATACCATCAAGGAAAGTCAGGGCAGGAATCTGGAGGCAGGTGTGAAGCAGAAGCCACAGAGGAACACTGCTTGCTAAGCTTCCCCTCATCAAATATTTTTATAACTTTAATCTGATTTTTGTAATTGTTAGAAAAAAATGTTTATAAAGCAATTAATAGTGAACTTAATATTGATTTTACTTCTCCTTCAGCCTGTCATCAGCTATAACATACAAGCACCAAAGTCTATATAAAATCAGTTGACTCCATTTAAAGCAACAAACATGACAGCACTTCCTGAAGTGTTATCAAATATTACTTACCACTATTATTATAATACACTATTGAGTTACTGCAGTTTATGGCCTTCGTTTTCCCAAGAATATTGGTAAATCTCAAAGGCATATGCATTTAATGGGTCTACTCACCAACATTTTTTATTTTACATTTATGATATTGTGTTGAAACTACCAAATAAAAATGCTAAGACACAGCTACCAACCAGAAAACATGTACAAATATTCACCACCTAGTAGATCTATATGTCTTGTATTATACATTGGATTTCTGTCTAAGCAAGCTATGAAGAAAACAAGAGGATTAGCTATATGCACTTTCACAATTTATATCTAAACAAATTATTTTCCTCAACCTTATAATTTGAATATTTACCCTTGAAGTTGATGCTCTTTTAGGTTTCAACTCCGGTGTAAAGGGCACAGGCATCTGCATCAGAAAATGTCATTATGTAAGAAACGAGGAAGAAATCATATTTGAAGAAAGAGCACTAACAATGAACTCCTTAAGTATAATTTAAACCAAGCACTAGGAAAAGAACCCTTTTCCTTAATGGGTAAAGTTTCTCCAATAACCCTTCCAAATAACCCTTATATTAAACATAATATTATGCAGGCTTTCCCAATTCTAAAAACTCGATTCCATGATACATGGGTAGCATTTTATAAATATCACTTACAGCAGACAGTCGAGCTGATCTTCTCTTGGGCTGAAAGTGAAAAAAAAAAGCCAAAAGAATCATGATTATACAAATCTAGAATTATTTTTACTGAGAAAATATTTGGTGTAGCACTGTGTAAATGTTGCTATTAAGGAAGTGATTATAAATTTTGTTAAGAAATGTCATAGACACATCTGATCCAGCACCTAAACCTTTCATATGCTAAAGGGGATAAAATCTCATGACAAGCTTCTTTCACTGAGATAAATCAGCAAAATGGCTTTTTCTGAGGAGCACATTTTAAAATGAAAATATACCGTTTTTGCTCACCAACTGACTGACAAAACAGAATTTGAGCCTAAGAAGGTGCTCTCTGGATCTTATAACAAGCACAGTAGGGTCCGAAATGCCAAAACATCTGTCATTTTTGTGTGTGTGTACTTTGACACAGTACTGGCATACACAACATTAGTGCTCATGTGATACAACTATAACTACCAGCATTTTTACCTAGTTATGTGTCTTTAGTTTCTAAAATGGGTGCTTCCCCCCCCCCCTCAGAGAAACTCACAAACTAAAGACACTTACCTCCTGGCTCACATCACCTGCAGCCTATGGAGAGGGAGAAAATACAAAAAAAGAAATAGGATCATCAATATAAACATGTAGAGCAGAAAATGTCGCCAATGGATTGTAATTACAACTTTAGACACTTGTGACTTTTCCCTGGGCTCCCGCTCCAGCGGCCACGTGCTGCGTTCTAGCCCCTCTTCTACACCTAGTGTTTTAGTAATATGAAACCTGGACCAAAATGCAAGGTCATGCTTAAGACTGGTTTACAAGGAGTCAGTGTAATCTTTTTGAATAAATAACGTCTCTTAAGAACACACCATTTTCATTTTGAAATCCACCTGCTCTAATGTTAAAGCCAAAACAAGGGTTGGGCGGGACGAACGAAGGCGGAGCTTCCTGTAGTTTCCCTTTCTTGCCTTAATGTTTGCTATGCAATTGTATCTATCTGACCAGCTCTATTGATTATGGACTATTTTCCTCCTCAAGTTCTGCACACAAAACAATAATCCCACCATTCTTTCAAGGAAGGACGTCTTTGTTCTAACGTCAACGTTTTGTTCAGAAAAGCAGGAGGCGGATTTTAAAACTTCCCGCCACTACCTGCTACAAGGTTGCTGTCAGCTCTGCAAAATAGCAAGATCCATTGCACAAGACGAAAAGAGCCCGGCGGCGGGAGCCTCGGGAAGGGGGGTGGTGATTAGAAACAATTGCTTTCCGTATCTGAGTAGCCCTTTACCCTGGGAATTACCAGGCTATTATTTCAATGATACAGCCCCAGAGCTCTGTGGAGTTTCAGCCTCATTTCTGTGTTCTAGGAATACGGAAGGCGGACGGATTCACAAGAATATAAAAACAATCGTAAGGCTTTTACATTAACACAGTATTTCATTTTATGATTTCACCAAGCAATGAAACAGCATTCCATTTTGGTTGTAAGATACTCGGGGCGGGGAGGGGTGGTGGAGGAACACACAAACACTGAGCTTCAACTTATATCTGCGCGGAGACAGGAATTTTGAAGTGAAGGGTTACAGAAGACCTGTAGCCCTTGGTAGCTCGGATCAACTCCCCATGTCTAAAGTGACCTAATCTCACGCCACCCCACCATCCAACGCTGGCAGTAGTTTCTCGGACGTAACTCTCTAATCACCTTTCCACCTTTAACTAGAGAGTTCCGAGAGTGCCAAATCTCTCCGATCTAAAGTTTCTAATTACAGCGGTGAATCTCTCCCTTCTCTAGGACAGTTTGAAGTCTGCGCCGCCTAATGGCACAGGATTACCATTGCATAGCCATCTGGCATGACAAGAAGTGGAGGAGGGAAGAGGGGGGAAAAAGGAAAAAAGAAAACGGAAAGAACAAAGGCAAAAACAAGAGAAAGCCAGGGCTTTCGTTCCTCCAAACGGGACGGTTCCCCGAGAAAAACGGGAGGTAGAGGAGGAAGCTGGCGCTGGAAGTGTGGTTGGGAGAAGAGTTCTCCAATAGGGTAAGCGGAGGAAGGGGGGTGGGGTAGGAAGCGACAGCACAGCGCTATGGCTGTTTGTAATTCAGCATGGAGACACCTCTCAAACGATTCTCTCCCTTAAACAAAACAAGCCAAAAGTGAACTACCAGTTGCATACGAGACCTTCCGAAACCAAACACAGACGGATCGCTACCTTTCCCTCGCGTTCCATTCAGAACATCATAAAATCAAACTAGAAGCCAAAATGATCTTTCAAAAAGATACAAATCTCTGCGGTAGGAAATATGTATTTCGGCAGCTAATATCCCGTCTATCTTCCCATTTCACTTACCTTTCTTTTGGGCATTGTTGCAGCTCTCCGTAGGAGATCCTTAGGCAGGAGGGAAAAAAGCCGAGAGGAGTCTCTGCCTGACCGCTCCGCGAGCGACTGAGTTTTCAATGAACTAATTGCAGCACGATATGTACTCGCGTCCCCCCTCCCCCTAAAAAAAATCTCTCGTTATTGGCAACATTAAACACGCCAAGACGCAACCAAACTACGTGAATGGTTACCCGAAGTGGGAGCCAGGTTGGAGTGACAGGCTGTCAGGCCAATGAGGGGAGGTGGCCGGTTCGGAAGGCGTGGCCCGCGAACTTGCCCGAAGCCCTCGTATGCTGCCGGCTTTGACTGCCTCTAGGGTGCCGGAGTCCACGCACTTAGCAGACGCCTAGTGCTCCAACGTGACCAGCAGGAAATCCAGTTCTCTTGCCTTTTCACCCTTTTTTAAGTTCGAACGACGTGCGAAAGCTCAAACAGTTGTCCCCCCACCCCCACGATCTCCACCCCGCTTCCTTCTTCGCGCGGGGTGGCGGGCCCTTTTGAGACTGGATTGAGCCAGAAGCTCCAGTCTTTCCCAGTTAGCAAAAGGGCGAGGTTAGAGTGACAGGATCACCCTTTTAGAGATCTGAAAAAGAGTGGGAACGTTTCTGGTCGTGAGAACTTCCCGCCAATGCTGAACTGTGGTCCTGGCTTTAGAAGGGTGCCAGAACTGCGCGCCTCCCTCAGGTGGAGAGGAGCAATAAATCTGGGACCTGGAAGAGCAGGACTCCCCTGCAGGCCGCCTACCTTCTAAAAGAGCTAGTACTCCGCCTGGAAGGAGTCGAGCAAGAATTAAATGGGGCCACGCGGGAAGTCCGTAATAGCAGAGGTCTGTCTACCCAGAGGAAAAACATTGACTTTAATGAATTTGTAATTCAAAGATGAGATTTAGGACTACATACCAAACAAAACAAAACAAAACCATTTATTATCGTTTATCACTGAAACTTGAGGTGTCTCCTTATTTATTTTTATTTTTATTTATTTATTTATTTTTTGTCCCACGGAAGTGCCTCCTGAACCTATTCTATTCTCAGACAGTGTTTAAGTAGCAGCTTTCTGTTCTGAGAATCTTCCATTTGTCTTCTAGTGTCACAGTCTGAGACCTAAACATATGGAGGAAAGAAAAGAATAAGATGCTTAGAAATAATTCCGGTTAAAACAGAGCGCCGAGGGCTGCTAATTGTTACTGGAACTAAGCATGCCGGGTCCCTGCAGCCTTTTTTGAGATGTGCTTTGCTTCAGTTGTTGAAAGAGCTAATTGTATTTAAAAGTGCTTCAACAATAGTCTGTATTCCCTAAGCTGAAAGTCTAATCAAAAAGGAAAATTAACCTTTTAAACAGTTACTTAAAAATTTAGGCCCCGGCCTAGTGGTGTATGGCTTTAATCCCAGCAGTTGAGAGGCAGAAGCAGGCAGATCACTGTGAGATCAAGACTAGCCTTGTCTACAGACATCAAGCAAGCTAGAGATACCTAGTGAGTCACTGCGTCCCCTCCCCCAACTCTTTTAATGTTCCTCTAGCTTAAAGAAAAACCAGACCGTCCATTTCAAAGAGTACTAGCCAGGATTGGTAACAGTGAGAAGCTGAGATCCAAGTCATTCTAGGCTAAATAGACATCCTGCCACAAACAAACAAACAAACAAACAAACAAACCAAATATGCCTGCCTATGTGATTTACAGATTACCAAACCATCTGTTCAATCTAAAAAACGCACTCTGACAGAGCCTATCATTTCCAGTTTTGTCCCAACTTCCCTAGCGTTTAGCCTGGGGAGTTAAACAAACGACTTACCCTAAGACCTACTGAACCTACTGCAGTAACCTCACATTGCATTCTTATGCAAGTAGACAACTGAAAGTCGCATTTACATTGGCTTCCTTGGCCTGCAGCTATGTGTCATCTGACCAGCCTCCAGATGTGCCGTTTAGTTACCTTTAAGGGAAAGCGTTGCAGGAAGAACCTAGGTATCTTTTAGTAATTTGATTTTCTGAGAGAAAATTGGTTTCAATATAAGAATTGTCTCATAAGGATAAGGGGAAAATGAAGAGAATGAAAACGTGTTAGCGATGGAATGCATCCATTCAACATATTCTTATTTACCATGATTTTGTGGGCTGGATTTTTGTTTTTGTAGATTTGCTTATAAAAATGCAACCCCCTGTGGCATGCAAAGTGCCAGTACACAGTTTCTGCCCTTAAGGATTTTTGTAGCTCTGTAGGATTGAGAAAACAGATGCATATGTATTTACAAATCAAAGTTGCATATATTATACGAATTGTGAAGTTTATAGTTAATAATGCCGTGGGGGTGGAGGGGTGGGAAGGCTCCTTTTCAAACTGAGGCTTTTGAAGAAGGTTTTGAGTATCTGGCCCTGACCGCCTGTGGAGATTGTTACACTCTAACACTGAGGAGGCAAAGTTTGGACTTGTTAAGGGAACAACAGGCTGCAGGGTCCCTGTAAATTGAAACAATTGATGAAGATGAACTCAGGGAGGTGAATCTCAAGTCGGAGGCAACTTTAAATGTGCTGTCAGAGTGAGCTCTGCTACCTCTTCGGCAGCTATTTTTTGCTTTGGTCAGTCTTTCCTCCCTGGAGCCCAACCTGTCCAAATTATGATTTCCAATTTTCAGATTACCTAAATGTGAAACGTTTATCTAGCTCTTCACCCCACCGCCAAAATTCTTTTTTTTTTTTGGTGGGTGGTGGTGGTTGGGGAGCTACGAGACAGGGTTTCTCTGTGTAGCCCTGGCTGTCCTGGAACTCACTCTGTAGACCAGGTTGACCTCGAACTCAGAAATCCGCCTGTTTCTGCCTCCCAAGCGCTGGGATTAAAGGCGTGCGCCACCACCGCCCGGCCATAATTCTTTTAAGTACTAAACAAGATGGGTGTCCTTTGTGCCAGTCAACTTCATTTAATTCTTGGCGTTTGTGACATTTTTACCTGTGTCGGAAGCTCCATTACTTACAGTGTCACCTACCAAAGATACCAAACAGTGCAATGCTTGCCTAGTATGACTTCTTTATCAAAGTATTTACTAATCATTTCAGCCTATCAAAACCCATATTATATAATTTAGATTAAACCACCAAGTTCCACAAGCAAGGTCTATGTAGCCTGGCTGACCTGGAACTCTACTTAAATGGAGTTGGCTTGGTACTCACAGAGATCCATCTGCCTCTGCCTCAAGTATTCCTATCAAAGGTATGTAACACCATATCTGGTCATGCCCAACTTTGACTGAATATTGACTCAAACTTGTTTTTCTTTTCTGGATATTTTTCATCACATCAGATGCCAGGTTTCTCCTGCAAAGTTTACCATAGTTACAAATTATTTTTCCAAAATTGATAAATTATTACACAGTCTGAATTTTATTTTATGCAATGGTCAATGTGAGACTTTTTAATGGATCACTTATTTTTAAAATTACACTAGCTTGTTTCTCTTTTTTTATTAAAAGCTATGAATACTGATTGCCTGGCAATTATCCACAGGATAATTTCCCTGGGCTATTAAGTGTGCCTACTATGACTGTCACAATTTAGAGTAACTGTAGCATGGCCATTCAGTAACCAGTGGGGAATGGGATAGGAAGATGTAAAATTTACAGATTAAATATATCAACATTAAAAATGTTTGCCACAGAGAATCTAAAATAAAATATTAACATTATGTGCTTATGAGAGAAGGAATGACAGGGAGTTAAGAGGGAAAAACGATCTTCAGATGTTCTGCACATTCGGTTCATATATATATTATATATTATATCTATGAATAATAAAAATATTCTCAATGCACTATTTTACATACAAGGGAATCACAAAGGTACTGGATGGTAATAAATATCATCTTTTTCATGTTAAAGTACCTCTGGCTTTGGTTACACTTGGTTATCATTAGAATTCCTGCTATAAGAGGATGGCCTAGTGGGTCATCAAGAGCAGGAAAGGTCCTTGGCCCTGTGAAGGTTCTATGCCCCTGTGTAGGGGAATGCCAGGGCCAGGAAGTGGGAGAGGGTGGATTGGTGAGCAGGGGTCGGGGGAGGGAACAGGGTTTTTGTTTGTTTGTTTGTTTGTTTTATTTTTTTTTTCTTTTTCTTTTGGAGGGGAAACTGGGAAAAGAGATATCATATGACATGTAAATAAAGAAAATATCTAATAAAAAAAGAAAAAATATTACTGGGACAAATGCAAATTTCCTCTGGCAAATATTCTTTATATGATATTATTTTTCACTCAGTAAAGATTTAATAACTACTTGGGTCAATAAAGCTCTGTCTAAATGGATTGACACCCATCAATGAAATGTATAATACAAGTGACATATAAAAATAAATATTTACAGTATTGAGTTAAAAATAGAATTCCTGCTATATGCTAAAAAGTGAAAAAAACTTCTGAAAAGTTCTTAATATTATTTGCAAACAATAAAATAAATCTTACTATAACCTATAACAAAAATAATATTTTGAATATATTAGTTGGTTTTTTATGGTAAAATAAACATGAAACCCAGAATGAATCCTATGCGTCAATCACAGCACTCAATTTTGAAATGAGATAGATTACTGGTAGCTCTTTCCTGAGACTGGATCTTGAAACATTGTAAAACTGAGAATCTAAGACTTTCTTTCTCCAGGTTCAAGACTAATAAGACACTAACTTCTGAGCCCACCCCATGACAGATGCCATTTGAAGGTGTGCTTCTAGTGGTAGAAAAAAATTGAAAAAAACAAAACAGTAAATTTTGATTTTAATATTAAATAAATTACATTTTAAACTTTCAGACATTAAAGCTTAGAAGAGACTAACTGGAGATGTTCTAGTTCAATACTCTTGTAATACAGATCAGCAAAATCAAGCACAGAGAGCTTTAATGCATTGCCTGTGGCCATCTATCAGAGGTGGTGCAGGGTTTTATTTTGTTTTTCATTTTTGTTCTGAAGATTTTATTTGTAGCTCCGGTAGTAGCAATTATAGAACCTCAACAGAAATGTTAATGAATTACAAGACATGTTAGATAAACACAAATTTTGCTAGATTTCAGTTCAAAACTCAAGAAGCACCTCTGCCCACGAGACTCTTCAGATATTTATTTGTTTGTTCATTTAAGCTCCTGAATTTAATCCTCTTATCAGTTTTTAACTGTATCAAAAGTAGAAAATTTGGTGATTTTATGTTCTTTCTCTGCCTCTCTCTCTCTCCGATAATTTCAGTGAACAAAGGTTTTAACCACTAAAATCTTCAGTCACATTCTCATGCTTCCCTCCATTATTTACTGGCAGAATGCTTTTCAAATAAAATTGCAAATTCCCTCTCTCAATGACCAGATGTCATCTGAAGATTTCCAAGTTAGAGTCGGCGCTGTCCTTTATTTGAAACCAGCTTGGAATTTTCTTAATTCAACTTTAAAGTCTTCTACTCTCTTTCAATCCATCTACTAGTTTACTTAAATATGCCACTATCTAAAATGTTAAAAATAGTTATACCTACTTAAAGTGTACACATATATACACATGCACATACACAGGGAATTATTATAGTCAAGCCAAGTAACACATCTGTCAACAGGATAGCTGCTCATTTCTGTGGGAAGAAGCCCGAAAATCTCATCTCTTAGCAGTTTTCCTGAAAAATTACTGAATTTTCCTATTAAACGTTATGTTCATTTTGGTATAAATAATATCTATGTTTTCTTGAAGAAAATATAAGATCTTTTAAATCTTAATTTTGAAAGGTTTTACTTTCTATCTTATCCTGTAGACATTAATGCACAGCTAATAAAATAATAAGATACTGATTGAAGCACTGCTGTAAACTGTGTAACGACTATGGGTCACTGAGTTTAGTCTATCTTTAGACTTATCGGGCCTGGAGAGTTGACTCAGCGGTTCCAGTCCTTGCCCCGCTTCTTGTCCCCCCTACCACAGCTCCTCATCCAATTTCTCCTCCCCCTTGCTTCCAAAAGGGTGCTCCCTCCCGCACTAGGCTTTCCCCTTCCCTAAGGCCTCAATATTAAGCATATCTTCTCCCGCTGAGGTCAGACCAGGCAGATCTCTGCTAGCTATGTGCCAGGGACCTCAGACAAGCCAGTGTATGCTCTTGCTTTGGTAGCTTAGTCTCTAGGAATTCCTGGGTTCTGGGTTGATTGAGATTACTGGTCTTCCTATGGGGTTGCTCTCTCCTTCAGCTTTTTCAATCCTTCCTCTAATTCAACCATAGTGGTCTCTGACTTCAGTTCAATGGTCGCATGTAAGGATTTGCTTCTGTCTCAGTCAGCTCTCTGAGTAGGACCTCTCAGAGGACAGCCATGCTAGGCTCCAGCCTATAAGCACATCATAGCATCAGTAATAGTGTCAGGCCTTGTTGTCTCACCCACAACCCCCAGTGAGGTAGGTCCCAAGTTGGGTCCATCATTAGACTGCCTTTCCTTCAGTCTCTTCTCCATTTTTGTCCCTGCTGTTCTTTTAGACAGGAACAACTTGGGGTCAGAAATTTTGACTGTGGGTTAGTATCTCTGTCCCTCCACTTGAGGCCCTGGAGGTGGGCTCTGAGTTCCCTCTCCCCTTTGTTGGGCATTTTGGCTAAGGTCACCCCCATTAAGTTCTGAGAGTTTCCCACCTCTCAGGTCTCTGGTACTTTCTAGAGCACCCCCTCTCCCAGGTCCTACCGCCAAGGCTGCTTATTTCCATTCATTCTCTTGCCCCTCTGGGCTTCTCTCCTGTTTCCCCTGCCCATTACCTGATTCTCTTCTCCCTTTCCCCTCCCCTACCCCTCCTCTCTCTCACCCAGGTCCCTCCTTCCCTCTGCTTCCCATGATTATTTTCTTCCCCCTTCTAAGTGGGATGGGAAACATCCTCACTTGGACCTTTCTGCTTGTTACACTTCATAGGGTCTTTGAGTTTTATCCTAGGTATTCTGTACTTCCTGGCTAATATCCACTTATCAGTGAGTACCTACTATGCATGTCCTTTTGGGTCTGAGTTACCTCACTCAGGATGATATTTTCTAGTTCCATCCATTTGCCTATAAAACTCAGGATGTCCTCGTTCTTAATAGCTGAATAGTAATTGGAGCCAGGTGGCAAATTATTCTATTCTAACTGAAGTCAACCATACTGAGGATGAAACACTGTTGGATATAAAAATGTATATTCCATAAGACATGATCACAAAATGAATCTGAAAAGCATTATGTTTTTTTTCCTTTAGAGAACTCAAATAAAATTGACTTTCTTAGTATCCCATCTAGAAAAGTATTAGAATTGATGTCATCCAATCTTTGATAAAATTTTAAACTCATCCTCATCAGAAAAAAACGTCTGGAAGTTCACTTCAAAAATTTTCAATGCTGTATATACATCTTATCTAAGCCACTACTAGCCTTTTAAATTTAATATTTACCACAATAATTTAAACAGCTCATTCAGAAGCATAGAAACTGTGTTCACAGACCATATAACAAGAAATTTGAATATGGCCTTTCAGTGAGGACATCTTTATCTTAATGGTGAAAGATCCAGTGGCTAGAGAGATGGCTCAGCGGTTAAGAGCACTGACTGCTTTTCCAGAGGTCCTGAGTTCAATTCCCAGCAACCACATGGTGGCTCACAACCTTTTGTAATGGGGATCCAATGCCCTCTTCTGGTGTGTCTGAAGTCAGTGACAATGTACTCACATATATGAAATAAATAAATGAATCTTTAAAAGAAAATAATGGAAGGCCCACTCTGACTTCATTTCCTCTCCTTTGTAAAGTATTGTCAAAGTAAGGCCCTCCTAAGTTATGTGGATAGATATGTTAGATGACTAGATCCACAAAAGGAGATTTTCATAACTGAAGAATATTCAGGATAAGTGCAACTGTGACCTGATAATATATATGTGTGTGTGTATGTATATGTATATATACATATATCTTACAAATTATTTTATTAAGTTACTGTGCTTAATTCACCAAAATGACCGAGCGGTGGTGGCGCACACCTTTAATCCCAGCACTTGGGAGGCAGAGGCAGGTGGATTTCTGAGTTCAAGGCCAGCCTGGTCTACAGAGTGAGTTCCAGGACAGCCAGAACTACACAGAGAAACCCTGTCTCGAAAAAAACCAAAAAAAAAAAAAAATTCA
>JADRCC010180260.1:479-10751 GCA_019843855.1 Hylomyscus alleni | reverse complement strand
GAAGAAGAAGAAGAAGAAGAAGAAGAAGAAGAAGAAGAAGAAGAAGAAGAAGAAGAAGAAGAAGAAGAAGAAGAAGAAGAAGAAGAAGAAGAAGAAGAAGAAGAAGAAGAAGAAGAAGAAGAAGAAGAAGAAGAAGAAAAGAAGAAAGTAAAAGAAATCCCTAGAAAAGTGAGTGGGTAACTGAGCAATTTGGAGTGCTTTTCCTTTTGTTTGTTTGTGGTTTTTAACACAATCTTGCTGGAAACTCATTTGAATAAAGACTGAATACAGACCTGAGTGAGTGGCTTCCTGTTGGCACAGTTTATGCCCCCAATGAATACCATGTTGGGCATGAAGGGCCTGGGGTAGTGGAACACAAAGTCCTTTCTCAGTAGCCACACAGATGCATGTTTGAGAACCTCCACCAAGGACACCTCCCTCTGCAAAACCTCAGAGGCAAGTCTCTCCAAAGGAGCATAATTAACATGGCAAAAATACATCCATGGCAAAGAGTAAACCATGTTCTTCACTCTTTCTAGGAAGCTCATGTGGTCAGAATTCTTGGTTAGTAACCTAGGAACATAAGAAGAGGGGTTTGGACTGTTTGTTGCCTCAAATTCTAGTTCACAGAGCATGGATTGCAGGAAAAACACAGCAGGAACACGCAGGTGCATAGCCAGCACTGCCCCACAGGGGAAAAAGGGGTCTGTCAACACCACATCAAAGGAACTGGCATTCAGGAGCTGGATCAGAGTCACGTTATGCAGCAGACCCATGCAAGATCTCTCATAGAATGTTGATACATTATTTACACTTGCCACATTCTGTAAAACGAACTTCAGAGAAAATTCAGTTTTAAAAACTTTTTGAAAGTGGCCCAGCAATTGGTGCCTGTACTCTTCCTTGGTGTATGGAACGCTGTAGGTTTTAAGGGTGAAGAAGTTCTGTCCTTTGATGTGCACGGACACCTCTGGAGCCAGGACCACGGTCTGGTGACCTCGGGCGTGGAGCTCTCTCACAACATCCCTCATGCTCAGCCAGTGGCTGCCCTCCATGGGAAACACCAGCACCTTCTCACCTTCAGTCCAAGGCAGGGCACACAGCAGGAACAGCAGTCCTGAGAGTTTTTGTAGGAACACTTGAATTCCCATGGCTAACACAGGAGAAGTCCGCAGCAATCTAACCTGCATACATGTCTATGCCACTTAAGTTATTCATATCTTCTTAGTCCCAAGTCCATAAGTGAAGTCATTGGGTGGCACAGTACCCTCCTTAAGTTAATCATTGCTGAATAAACCCACGCCTGGCTTTTATTACTGCCCTAATGTTTTGCCTTGATACCAAGGAACAATTTTTCTTATCACCTCTCTACTAACAAAACCCTGTGATGTGCCACTGCTCCCTAGAGACCATCAGAGTTCATTTCGTAAGACAAACAATGTAAGATGTAAAGATAGAGATTAATCCCAAGGCAAAAATGGGTAACTTCACTCTCCAATAGACAGGTCATCCTAGTCAGGAAAAAAAAAACATGCAGAAAGATATCACCTCAATGATGTCATTGGTCAAATGGATGAAAGAGAGATTTGCAAAACATTGCGTCCAAACACTGCAGAATACACAATGTTCTCAGCCATCCCTGGAACTTTCTCTAAATTAAATCATGGAATAGGACACCAAGGAAGTCCTAATTCATGTCGGCAACCTGAAGTGATTTCTGGTATTCTAACCAACCACAGTGGGTAAAACTAGTAACCAACAGCAAGAGAAACAAACGGAGAACACACGGAATCATTGAGACTGAACAACACACCACTGAATGATGGCTAAGTACCTGGGAAAAACAAATAAAGAAACATTTAAAATTCCTAAAATGTAATAGAAAAGGAGATACACTGTGCTAAAACCCATGGGACACCCGGAAAGAACCCTAAAAGGGATGATTATACCTACAAGTTTATAGCTACCTTTAAAAAACAAATTAAAGAGCTCCCAATTACGTAATGGGTAGACTTTGTGTCCTTGAGAATGCAAACAAGCTAAATCTCAAATTAGTACAAAGGAAGAAAGAATTAAGTTCAGAGCAGAAAGAAATGAAATATCATTTTTAAAAGATTACATCCAATGAAACAAAAACTTTGTCCTTTGAAAAAATAAATACAATAAGCAAATCCTGAGTCAAACTAACCAAAGAAAAAGAAGACCTAAATTAATAAAATTAGAGAGAAAAGGAAAGCCATGACCACTGTTAACAAATTCAGAAAAGTATCAGAGTTAACTCAGAATCTTTTACTCTACTAAGTTAGGAAATCTAAAAGAAGTAGAAGAATCTCTAGAGGGAGACAACCCATCAAGAGTAACCCAAAATGTCAGAAAGAACTTAATCAGATCTACAATTAGCAACAAGATTGAAGCAGGAGTAAAATCTCTCCCAACAAAAAACAAACCAGGACTTAGCTGAATTCTATCTGCCTTTCAGATAAAAATGAACACCATGCTTCTCAAACTATTCCCTAAAACAGAAAGGAAAGGGATATTATCAAAGTCTTTTCAGAAAATCAGTATTACTCTGATACAAAACCAGGGAAGGCATAACAACAGCAACAAAAAGGAGATTAAAAGCCAGGCTCCCCAGTCAACACAGATCTAAATATATCTATAAAATACTTGCAAGTGAGGTCAAGAATATAAACAAAAGGATCATCTACTTTCATCAAGTCAGCTTCGGTCCAGTGTGCAAATTTGGTTTGTCCTGGGGCAATCAATAAAATGAATACAATACACCATATAAGTGGACTCAAGGACAAAAAATAAATAAATCCTGTGAACACCTCAAGAGATGCTGGAAAGGTCTGGGGGCGCTGTAGCATCCTCTTACAACAAAGGCCCCAAAGAAGGAACTCATATCAACATAATAAAGGCTGGGTGTCACGAAACTAGAGCTCACATTAGACCAAAATCTGCAAGAAACAAAAGCACCTTCTTTTCCCATTCCTATTCAACATAATATTCGAAGTCCGGCTAGAGCATCAAGACAAGAGAAAGAAACAGAGTAGACGTGATAGGAAAGGAAGAAGCTAAAGTATTGTTATTTGCAGATGATATTGTTCGGTATATGAGACAGGAGAAAGGATTTAACTAGCTTACGGAATTAGTTTCCTCTGTGTATATCAGTGGCAAGTCAAATATTCTGAGAAAGAAATCAAGGAAACAATTCCATTAACAATTATCTCAAAAAGTATCTCAGTAAAGTTAGTGCAAGTGAAGGACCCCTACGGAAAGCATCTTAAAGTACTGGAGGAGAAACTGAAGAAGACACTAGGACATAGGAAGACCTCTCATGCTCACAAATTAAAGCTAATATTGTTAAATTGTTGTTTTTTTCCAGCAAGAGCCAAATTCAATACAACTCCCATAAAGTTATATTGTCTTTTTTTTTTCTTTACAATAATAGAAAAAATAAACCTCAAAACTTTTATGGAAGCACAAAGGATCCTTGTTGGGGGGGGGTAATCTTTCACACATTGTGTGAAGGTTGTCTCTGTATATTCAATTGTTGATTGCTGTACCAGCAGAGAGCTGAGTATTGGTCAGATCTTGGTATTGTTGTTTCTACGGCCCATCACTGGCCTCATATTCTGTAAACTTTCCTCCGCATCACTCACCTGTCTGGTGGACACACCTCATGGAGTCCCACTACTGCTTCTTGGTTCAGTTAGAGGCCCTAATTATTGCCTCCTGGGATTCTCACTGCACAATGAAATCCTGATATGCCAACTGGGGAGGGACACATTAGAGATTTGATTCACCAAAGTTCCTGGGAAGGTGAGCAGGTAAGTGAGAATTCATAATGAGACATGGAAACCAATGTTACTGGACCACTCTTCGGATGAAGACCCATTACAGACCTGAGAGAGAGGCTTCCTACTGACACAGTTAATTCCTCCGACAAAGACCATATTGGGCATGATGGGCCTGGGGTAGTCAAACACAAAGTCAAACCTGAAGAGCCATATGGATGCATGGCCAAGGATCTCCAGCAAGGTCATTTCTCTCTGAAAAAGCTCAGAGGCTAGGCTCTCATAGGGAATAAAAGCAAAGTGGAAAATGAGCTTAAATAGCAGGGGATAGAGAATGTTCTTGACTCTCTCCAGGAAGCTCATGTGGTCTGGATTCCTTGTGAGTAACCTTGGAACATAGGAGGAAGGGCTTGGACACTGAGCAGCTTCAAAGTCGGCATCATAAGGAATGAAGCGTAGAAGGAACACAGCCGGAACATGCAAATACTTGGCCAGCAGTGCCCCACAGGGATATGCAGGGTCTGTTAACAGCACATCAAAGGAACTGGAGTTCAGATGCTGGATTAAACCTTTGTTGTGCAGGAGACTCCTGCAACAGCTCACGTAGAATGTTGATACGTTTTTTAAAAGTTCCGCATTACTTAAGATCATCATCAGAGAATATTCAGTATTAAAGAATATTTGAAAAAGGCTCAGCAAGTGATATTCATATTCTTCCTTGGTGTACGGAACAGCATAGGTTTTCAGAGTGAAGAAGTCCTCTTCTTCTTTGATGTACACAGACACATCTGGAGCCAGGACCACAATCTCATGGCCTTGGGCATGGAGCTCCCTCACAATGGTCCTCATGCTCAGCCAGTGACTGCCCTCCATGGGAACCACCAGAACCTTTCCACCCTGAGCCCATGGCAGGGCACAGAGCAGGAGCAGCAATCCTGACACTCCTGGAAACACACGGATTCCAATGGCCATGTCCAGGGGAACCTATAAAGGTGAGCCTTCCTTATCTATCTGTCCACTAAACAGGGGTTTCTTCATCTTATACTACCATGAAGTCACTTTGCACAATGACATGCCATTGGTAGGCACAAATCCCCACTTTCAGTTAATCATTGCATAATAAATCCATGCCTGGCCTTCAGTAAAGTCCCAATCACCTACCCCAACACAGTGAAAACTGACCTGATCATCTCTCTACTAGAAAGACTTTCGTCATCTGTTGCTTTTCTTGAACCCTCAGGATTTACCTCTTCCCTTCCCCCAATTTCAAATCAATGTTGTGTACACTCATTTCATCATCTGTTTTTTTCACTACTGAACTCTGAGCAGTGGCTGATGGCTGGATTCCAAACACAGCCATCTCCTCTTCTCTAGACACAACTGACTGAGTAATTCCTTAAAATCTCTCTTTCCATTCTCAAGTGGCACTCATGACATCATAGAACACAGACCACTGCCAAGCTAGCTCGGAAAAACAGTATTTCAACTCTCTAGGTGGTTCATTTAATAGCATGTTAATGACAGTTATCAGGAACACCATATTTAAAGTGGTTGACAGGTGCCAAATATTGAGATGCTTTTAGAATTTTGAAGTTACTGTTTGATTATTTGAATCTACTTAATGCTTTGTGGATACCCCCATGGAAGTCAATGGTATCTGAAGCATACCCAAGCAAGACCAGCCTGTGGGAAAACAGCTTCCTGATCCCCTCTGTGAGTTGTTCCCTTGATCTACTCACAAGATGGATTCTAAGTCTGGCCTGGGATCTAACCTCATCTGAAGTTCTGTTCTCCTTTGTGATAAGCACTATAGTCGTTGGCTCTCTCTTTAGGAATCTGGATAGACACTAATCTTGGCTGTCACTGCCTCCTGAGGTTTGTGATGAGACTTCCATGAGCACTGGCAGCTCTACATCCTGATAGGGATGTTGTCTGTGAGAACAGCATGGGCCTGTGTTCTAACTTTAAAATGGAAAAGACACTCTGAGCCCGAGTTGGGCCGGTCGGTCGATCCTATATAATCAGGGCTCGGATCCCCACTCCAAGTATTTCTTGTACGTGTCCTCAGCAGTTGCTGCCATGTCTGGGTTCTACTTGCCCTGAGGTTCCATTGTCCACTGGGCATGTCCCAGGGCTATCTAGCATTCCTCCTCAAGGTACCCGTGACCTTCTGTCAAGTCTTGTCAGCTATGGTTGTACAGACAGAAACTTCTGGATGGAGAGAAGCCATGGCCTTAGAGAATTACTCTAATGATAGCAGATGCCATTGCTGGGTAGGTGTGTTTGCAAAATGCTTCCTGTGGACCACCAGGTGTCACTGTTCAGTGATCCTTTGTGCTCCTTCAAGAGGCCAAGAGGAATTCCACTTCCTTCCCAAAAGCAACTTCTCTGTTGTTTTTTTTGTTTTTGTTTTTTTTTTCCTGGCTTTTTCTCCTGTCCTTGACACTTCTCTGTAAGTTTTACCCTATCCTCAGTTTCTGGCCTTTAACATAGAGCAAATCCTAACATTTTTTTCTTCTCCCACAACCATGCAAAATGGCCCAGAGCCTAGGCTAAGGCCTCTCCTGTTTGTTGTGATGGTAAAAGAACATCTGGAAATAATGAAGACAGCCTTTGGTCTCTACTTTAGCTGCTGCTACCACTGCTTGCAAGAAAGCCACCTGTTCCGCATCCGGTGGGAGAGGCAGCCTCCAAAAGCAACCAAATAAACCAAGGGGAGTTGGGAAAGAGTTATCAGAAGCAGTTGGTGATATCCCTTCTTCTATGAGAGAAATGCTGGGAGCTATGGCTCAAGGCAAAGTGACTCAGAAAGACTGTGTAGTGCTGCCAGTGTCAGATATTGGAAAAGTAGAAAAAGAAAGAGGAGAGAGACACATAGAAAGGAGGAAGCCTTATGGAAATCCTCTCTGGATGGACTAGAGATGTTTGGAGTAAAGAGTTTGAGAGGAACCTTGTTGAATGGACTGCTTGGCCACCATAGACCCTCCCTGAAACACACACTCTGGAAACCCAGCGAAAGCATTGTGAATGAGAATTCCTGGGGGTGGGGGGAGGCTGTGTCTGCAAAGGCTGACTGATGGGTTAAAACTTGGATAACATAGAGAGAGGAGAATTTTATAGGCCCAAAACCTGTTTACAATTTATCTAGGACCATCTTTATCCTATTAAATAGCCATCTTTTGCCCCACTCTGTGTCAGACCATAGCAGAGAATCTATTGAACCTTATATTCTAACAAACAAATAAAAAAAATCTTTTGGAATATTTTAATAAAACTTTAGTCTCACATCAATCAAAAGGCTTAGAGTGTTATGTGCTAGCATCTAAGGCCCACCTGTAACAGAGTTCTTCCAATCTGGGTGGAACCTGCCCACCTGTTGGGTGCCCACCAATATGTCTGAAAAGTGTCTTGACTTGTGCATTTTTCGTTATGTTTTGCTTCTATAAAAAATTCATGAAACTGCTATGTCATTTGAACATAGTATTTGAGGAGACCTCAATCTGTAATTCTCAGGCCGTGGCCACTCATGATTGACTCCAGAATAAGCCCCATCTTTTATTCCATGGAGCTGAGAACTGTTTCTTTCCCCAGCAGTCTCATAGGACTATACACTGAAGCTTAGCCTATAGAATACTTCTAGATATCAGGAACTAAACTTTGGATCAGTACCATACAGACTTCAACAAGGTTGAGAACTGATCAGAGCCAGAATCTGCAGTGGACGTTGGACACAAATTCCAAATGAACACTGGGCACCAGGCCTACGGACATGACTAGCATTTGCAATCAGACCTGTGAGTGACCTCTCTTGGACAGGTTCAGCATCTGTGACCCAACCTTACAAAGGACTACTAGAGGTGTGACCAAGATCCTTAAATGGACCAGTGAAAGACCACCTAGAAACACCAACTGCATCTGCCACCCACCTGTGAAAGCCTGCCCTGGGGCGTGACCTCAGTCTGTGAGTCTAGAAATGGATGACCAGTGCAGACCAGAATCAGCAGAACCTAGGGGAGAGACCAAGTATGGACGCTATGTCCTCTCCCTCCTTTCCTGAACTTTCCATCTTCCCTTCCTTGGTACCCAGTGGTGTCTTAACCATCCTATTATCCAATTCCATTTATCTTCCTCCCTTTTCACTTCCTTCTTCTTTTCTCCTGATCTAGTCTTTTTAAGTTCTCTTTTGAAAGATTCTCCAAGGAGCAAAGGCTGCCTTGGTTTTCGGGTCTGTCTCAGTGTTTCCTGAGCTGGCACTGTGTTGGGGTGTTGGGTTGTATCTCTCCCTTTTTCTTCTCAGTCTACATTTAGTTGGAGCTGCCTTCCTCTCATATCCCCATTGTTCACCTCTTCTATATATTTTTCCTCTGTGTTTCTTTATCATCCCAATACCAGTCACTAGTCTTATTGGACTTTTAAAGTTTCCATTTATACCTTAAGTATCTAATATTGTAGGGTATATAGTACAATTATTGCTATTTGGTTACTTCAATTATTGGAGTTGAAGGATCGGCTGTTTTTTAATCAACTGCTACTGTATTTTTGTGATAGGTCTACTCTTTAGATATAGGTATAAAAACGTAATATTAGAATCCACCCTCTGGTCAGCCCTCTTCACACAGACACTGACAATTCCATTTATCGAATTCCGTCTCTGTGCTCTGAGCTAGCACACTCTATAGACTCACAGTGGAAGTTAGTTTATACCAAGAGAACTGACCTTTCCATCCTCAAGAAGATATATAAAAAAAAATACTCCTCGCTGAGCTTCAAGGTAGGTTGATGCTGAAGATGCTATGCTATTCAGACACAGGACTTGGAGGCTACAAACTGGATATAACTGAAAGGCCCTCCCTGAGGACTAACTTTAATAGTTCTGGAAGGGGCTAAGCAAGATGCCAAGGGATGGGGGCTGGGATGGGGGTGTGCTGTGGAGCAAAAGTCACATCCAGCTGTGCAGGCTGCAAATCACAATGACTAACATGACAAAATTTCCCTAAAGGGCAATGGAGGTACTTGCATCTGGTGACAACAACTGTTCTCTGACTGGATTAATGATGAACTCAACAGGAGGGAAATCACACCTGGTACTAGAAACCTAGTGAACACCATGAGGTTAGCAAGGTCTTAGAGCTTAGAGGAGTGCCTGCTACCATTTATAAAGGTAGGATAATCTCCAACTGAATTTTACCATTCTAAGTACTTCTCTCTAGACAAGCAGTAACTGCAGCACCTAACTCTCACTAAAGAAGCTTCTCTTTGCAGCAGATGGAGTCCATTATAGAGAGCCACAACGCGTCAAAGTGCAGAGCACAACCACACTGATTAGGGAGTGCCCAGCTTTGATGGATAGACAGATCTACAATACAAGGACTGCACTTGATGTTCAGGGAACACACCAGAAGAAGGGATAGACTTAAGAGCCAGAGGACCACACCCCAAAAGTCTGTTGTGAAATTGTATCTCCTAGAGATGACAGGAAAGCTTCACCAGTGATCCCCCAACAATACAGCTTCCTAACCTTGATCTGAAGAAGAAACAAAACCACTAAATCTACTAATGCTGATGGGGGACGGCTCAAGGAGTCCCACATTCATACAAAGAACTGTAGGCAACTAAGAGATGCTGGGAGTTGGAGAAGTAGCCTTCCCCCAAGAAGGAGCCCCCAAGCTGGTTATACAACACCAAACCATCAGCCCTGCAAATAATGTCCATGCAACACCAAGTGGACTCACTACCATGTATTACATACTTATGCATATATATTTGTGTGTATATAAATGTAATTAAAGAAAAGAAAAGTAGGAAATTGAGAGCACAAGACAAGTGCAGTGTGGGAAGAGTTGGAGTAAGGAAAGGGATGGAAGGAAATTGTGTAATTATATGTTGAATTAATACATGATAAAATCAAAATGAATTTAAAATGATGGCTTTCAGCTACTCACAAAAGAGGAGGAGCCATTTGATCATTGTTAAGATCTCAATCCTCCAAGTTTACCAATGACACCTCACAGCCATCCGTAATTCTGGTTCTAGGAGATTCAATGTTCTCTTCTGGCCTCCAAGGTCACTGTATGTGTGTGGTGCACAAACATACATGACATACAGGCAATAACCCGTACACATTAAATAAAAACAGAAGGAACCAAATAAAATAGTTTATGTTATGAAAGGATATGAAAAAAGGGGAAGAATCCTTTTAAAGATCAGGAAGAAAGGTAGTATTAGGAAATGTATTCTGCATAGAAGAGTGATTGCTTAATAATACAGACCTGAGAGAGCGGCTTCTTGACAACACAGTTGATGCCCCCAATGAAGACCATGTTAGGCATGATGGGCCTGGGGTAGTCGAACACAAAGTCCCCTCGGAACAGCCACACAGATGCATGGCTGAGAACTTCTACTAAAGACACTTCTCTCTGCAAAATCTCAGAGGCGAGGCTTTCATAGGGAGTCAATGAGATATGGCAAATGTACTTCAAGGCCAGAGGGTACA
>JADRCC010180242.1:0-10193 GCA_019843855.1 Hylomyscus alleni | reverse complement strand
ATTGGAGTGCTTGTCTTACCCTGCCTCCATCCCAGGAGCCGCTTCTCACAGCCATGACCCTTTTCACACTTTATGAAACACTATGTCCAGATCTGCAACTTTATAAAAACATCTCCCTGTAGGCAAACACCTTGTAAAACCACCCTCACCCCTCTTTAGCCAGGTTGTATTTAAGAAATTAAGGCTGTTCCTAAATACCCAATGACTACAGTAATCAAATACCCACTGGCCAGGCTTACTTAAAGTAAGGCTGACTTCCATTTGAATTTTATGCTATTCAACTCATGATAACTTATCCAAAAGGGAGGTGGGGTTGGGAGTTGATCAGAAAAGTAGAAAAACTAAGATAGGAAAGAGGGAGGGGATAGAGATATATCAGCAGAACTAGATCACTAGTTCTGGAATGGGAGGAAGAAGCCAAAATAAGAAACAAGAATAGGACATTTCTATTACATGGGAGATTTACCTGGGGGTGACAGTAAACATAGACTTGCAGAAAACATTAGCTGTTCATTTCCCTCCTCCACCAATGTTGCATAGGATTCCTATTGGGTCCAGGAACAATAGGAATTTTGTTTGGCGCTTAGATTATACCCTAATCAATGTGTGCCGGCCGCTCCCTGTTTTGAGTAAGTAGGGCCAAAGCAGCAGCCACTAAATGGGAAAAGAACTGTTATCAGCTGCAATCTGAAAACAATTGGTTTTGAATCTTGCTCACACACAAAATAAACAGTTGGCAATTTTGTCCTAGGGGAGGGAGAAGAACTTCTCTTTTAATTGGGAATAGGACTTACAAATGGGGCTTAAGAAGGGAAGCAGCAAAGGAGAGGCCAGTTTGGAACAAACTCACTAATGACAATGTACACAGAAAAAACCTGAAGCACGGAGAAATAGAGACTCAGCTGTGCTTTTATTGCCCCACTTATCTCTTTATTCATGTCAGTAAGAGTAACGTTCTCACCAAATGAACATCTGACATCTACATCTTTTTGGAAATATCCTGCTGGGTACTTTGTATTCATTAGTGCTAAAACAGCAGCTCTGGGCGGTAGTAATATCCCCCTTAAATTACAGACAAGTCATGGAAGCTCACAGAATGGTGGCTTCACTTCTTTAATATCATACACCACTCTAAAGAGTGATGAGTTTGAACTCAGGCCTGCCTGAGTCCAAAGCCTACAAGAATGTCTATGCACTACATGCCATACCCAATGCCTCTCTGATGAAAACTGAAGAAGAGTTGTGGGTGAGAAAGTGGATAGTTTAAGGAGCTCTAAGTGATTAGTTTGAGGAGCTCATTTGTCATGGAGTTTGATGCTGGGAGTAACATACAATCTAAACAAATTATAGCACTTCCCCAAGCTGCCATCTCCTTGCAAGGAAATTTGGCATTTGATTTATCAAGGGAAGCCAAAATATAACAGAAAAAAATACTACAGAAAATGCCTTCCTACCAAATTTAAGACTTCGTGGATAGCCCCTTGTCCCAGGACACAAATTATGTCAAAATGTAGCAGGTCCAGAAGACAAAGTCAGCGCGCAATTCTCTTGGCAAATCACACTGTAGGGCATAGCTGAGTTATGTCTGACAGGAATAGTACCCACAATGCTACAACTTACCCAGAGGAGACACTTGATGAATGTGTGTAAAGTCAAATTGAGTGGGGGAAAAATCACATCCAGGGAGGACAATGAAAAAAAGTATTTTCAAGTGTCTAGGAATTCAGTTCTTATCAACTGACTCTTAAAAGTCATTACAGTTGCAGGAGACACATGAGTATTTTTATATATCCAGGCACTTATGTTTAGGCAAACAAATTTAGGTATACTAAAAGGAAGAATGGAGATTTTTGAACTCAGATAAGTATGGATTTGAAACTCTGCTTCGGTTACAGTATCAGGTGTGTGTCCTTGAGAAAGTCATCTAGCATATAAGCCTCACCACTCTTGGCTGTTAAAAACAAGTCGAATAACACCCAGTGCTAATAAGGATGAGGATAAGAAATGAAATCGCAGAGTAAGGGAGTAGAAACGCACTATGTGCTTCTTCATTCTTTCTGGGATTGTGATAGTAACACTTTTGGAGCTGGAATTAGAACACGAGTGTAGGGTATTGTGGCTCCATGTGGTATCGGCATTTCTTCCTAATTTGGGAGTATAACTTACATCTGAACAGTACAAGATCAGTGGGTCTATAGTAAGCCAGAGATTGCAGTGCTTTGGGATTCTTTAAAGATTCTTTACTTTTCTTAAGTAAAAGAACAAAGATCACTGGAAACAGAAACAAAGACGACAAACAGAAAACCTAATTGATGTGTGTAAAGGAATTTGTGCTTGCTGTCTTCATCAAGATCTCCCCTCCCCTTATCTGCTGAGAGGCATGAAGAGAACCTCAAGCATCCAGAGAACATCTATTTAGGTACAAATAACAAAGGTGACTTGAAAGGAATGTTAGGTTTGAGAAAGCCGCATTGGAACAGTTAGTGAACATGAGTGTCTGTGTCTTTTTAAACTTAAAACATGACATTTCAAATATAATGCTCTCTAATGTTTGTATTAAAACAAAAAGAAAATTGTCAAAGACCTGAGAGGCTGATTGATTTGAAAACATCCTCCTCTATTGTATTCCTTTACTCATAAGCTAGGGGAAACATAGACTCGGGAACTGGTATAATCTGCCCTGGCTGAGGCACTACAAATTTACCTAGCAGAAATTGTACTCACGTTATATTCTGATTCCTGGCCAATTATATGGGAGGAGATGACTTAAAGTCTAACCTTGAGAAGTTAAAACTAGTTAAATGCAGTAAGGGCAGACGTCACAAGGACTATCTTATCACACAGAAAACATTTTGAAGAGGAAGGTTTTAACTGTGATGTTGCTGGACTGATCCTAGAAGCCTGCAACTACATAACAACTTCTGTCATATATTTGTACTAGACCAATTGCCAGGAATTTTATTTTCTTTTATTTGCAGTGCTAGCGGCTGAACCAAGGGCCTTGTGCATGATCAGCAGGTGCTCTACCACTGAGCATGTGCCCAAGCCCCAAATTCTCTTCTTAATCTTCTTTGTCAGTTAAGTGCTATAGGGAAATATAAATGTACACTTCTACACTGAGAGTTGGCAAGTGCATGTTCTTATTTTATTTGTATAGACTTGAAAGTCTTAAGAGAGCTGGAGTGAGCTACACCTTCAAAATCCCATCTGCTTGCTCACAGCAATATGGGATGACAACATACTTAAGTTATTCCTTATAAGCATTTTTTTCTTTCATTTCTAATTTCTTCTTTCACAGTACTGGGATTCGAATCCAGGATCTCATGCATGGGAGGCACGTTCTCTACTGTTGAGCAGAATCTCTAAGCTTATTCCCTTTTTTTTTTTAAAGTTTTCATTGTCTTATCATTGCTGCAGATGAAGGAACTGTCAATTCTACTTTGCTCTTAAGTTTTCCAGGCTCAACTAAAATTTTGCTATATTAATATAAGAGTTGTGCAAAAAGCAGTGATTTTAATACAGAGAATTAGCACAGAGAAGGCAGGTGTAGTCCATGCTCACCAACTTTCTCTGCTTATTGCAGAAAGAATGGTTATAAGGAAACTCTTTCTGCCTGCAACCCTCATGGCCTTCTTCTAAGGACAAAACTGACATCTCCTTGCAAGGAACTATACATAAAGTTATGGAAATTTGGCACTGATCTATGGGTATAGCATTGATCTATGGGCATAGTAATATATTTCTATCTTACTGGAGCTCCCAGAGAGGCTTTTTTGAATCTCTTTTGAAACAAAATACTTCATTTATTTTCACTACCACAAGACTATTTTTTCACAAATAAACAAACTTAGAGCACCTAAGAGTTAAACAACGTGTGAGGTGGACATTTGTCAATTTTCAACAGTTGCTCTGCTTAAGTTGGGGTACTTACATATAAGGAAGGCTGAATGCCATCTGTTTTCTCAATTGAATACAAAGTCACTCAAGCTCGCATAACCATATCTCAATGAATGTATAATGTATAAGACAGTTTACAAGTTAAGTATAGATGTATATCATTAGTCATATTACAACTGAGAACCGAGAAACACAACATCCTGAACATCCTATTTCTTCTCCATTACAATTTAACTGTGGTCTCAAGTTACGTCCATGGGGGAAAAGTCAAGACATTTGTGTTAGGATGTGATCACCAAAAAGTGTTGAGGTGCTCCTTCTGAGCTGTTTTTTTCTCAGAATGATGAAAGGAGTCCTAGTAGGTCTGTATGGATTGTGGCCTCTAGGTCAGACTCTACTCTACAGAGGACTGATGCATAGGTTCCCAGTAACATGTTACTCCAAACGTAGAAGTAACTCTCATTTCTGATCTCCCAGTTTCTGTAGTTTAGAAGTCTAGCCTGAGTGAGTCATCTGCTTCAGAGTCTCATCAGACTGTCCATCAAATATCTGACATGACTGAGGTCTCCTTGGTGATGAGGCTGTGACACTATTTACATCCGAGCCCTCTCAAGTTGTTGGGAGAATTCAGTTTCTTGTGGTTTCTGCACCAAAGATTCAATTTCATGCTGGAAGCCCTGCTTGTGTTGTACAAACTACCCATAGTTCCTTGCTACATGGCTTTCCCAACTTGACTTATTTCATGGGTGTTTATTTATACAAGGCTAATTATGTGGGTAGAGTCTGCCTAGATTACTTACTAGCAACATTATCAATGGAGTGATAGTCTATGATCTGTTGAATAGAAAATACAGGCATAGACTCAGATTTCTCTGAAGCTGAAAGAATTATACAAAGGCATAAACACAAAGAGGTTAGGATCACTGGAGGTCACTTCAGGGTCTATTTCCCACAGCATAGTTAATGCTTGGTAATACAGACTAGAACGCTCCTAATTTTCATTTATATATTACTAAATATTGCTTAGGCAAAAAATTACACAAAAATGAGTAACATGGGAATTCATTTTTATATACAAAGCAAATAAGTTGTGTCCTGAGTGAAAAGTAAAGCACACAGAGTCCAGAAACATTTCTGTTGTGGTTAAAAACATTTAAAGTGTTTAAAATGTCCTTAGAGCACTCATCCTTCACTGGGTCCCCCAATATATCTTATATAATTACAATACAATATCAAAAGTAGGAGTTTGACATTGATAGAGTCCATAGAGTCCCCTAACTTATTTAGATTTCACCAGTTACATGAACATTAGTGTGTGCATGCTCGCCCATCTCCTTCTAACTCCTCCAATGCCTCCAATTCATGACCCCCTTTTAAAAATTATTATTGTTGTACCTACACACATCTATAAATGAATTAATAAATATGTTAATACAACCTTCTGAGTCCATGTAGTGCTGTGAATATACACATATGTGGTGTGTGCGTGTGTGAATGTTTATAGAATTCAACCCTGTGTGTAGTTTTGGTTAAGTGTTACCACATCAAAATACTGAAACTTATCACTACAAGACTCCCTCAAGCTGTCTGCTTATAGCCATGCTTACCCTTTCTGGCCCCTCCACTCCTTCACTAACCCATAGCTACCAACATCTCTAGAACTTATTTCCCTATTGTAAGAGAAATGAACCATTCTGTATATAGCTTCTCGCAACTGGGTTTTAACACTTGGGGCTCACTCAAGTTGCTATGTTGTTCAGAGTATTTCATTATGCAGACATACCGTAATTCATTTAACTATTCAGCCACTGAAGAACATTCAGGCAGTTTCTAATGTTTGGCTATTATGAATAAAGCCACTATGGATATTTGCACACAAATGTCTGCATGAAAATAAATACTTAACTCATTGGAGGATGTGTCCAGTAATGCATTTGCTGGGTCACACAGTAAGTTTTAAATTTTACAATAATCTGCCAAACTACTTTTCAGAGTAGCTGTATTAATCTAAATTTCCTCCGGCAATATGTTAGAAATACTGCTTCTCTATATACTTCTCAGCATGTAACATTGTCACTATGGTTTATTTTTGACATTCTAATAAGTATGTAGTAGTATCTGGCTGTAGTATTAATTTACATTATCTTAAATGTTAATGATGTCCCACATCCATTTTGTGTTTATTTATCATCTATATATTTCATTGGATGAAGTGTCTATGTCTTTTGCCCTTTTTTCTCATTGGAAAATTTGTTTTGTTGTTGAGATTTTAGAGTTCTTTATAGACTCTAGATACAAGTCCTTGGTTGTATATGTAATTTGAAGATACTTTTTTTTCTAATTTGTAATTTATGTTTTTATATTTAAAACTGCCTTTCACAGGAAAAAATGCCTTAGATTTTGATGAAGTCTATTTTATTAATTTTTATGGATTATGCTTCCTCATAGCATAATATGTGGTATTTATATGATGCTTTTGAAGAAATATTCCTCATGTAGTTATTTCTTTTGTTGGCACCTTTTGAAGATTTTATGTGAGTTCATATGTGCATGTATCTCTGTGTCTATCTCTGTTGTATGTATCTGTATGGGTGTATGCATGCATGAACATATGTTCCTGAGCACGTATGTACAGGTGTGTGGATATGAACTAGCTGGGCTAATTAGAAGAACTAGAGCTTGCTGCTCTAAGTAAACTTGTGCATAATTATTAATTCCTATACATTATTGTGGAATTCGTGGAAATACATAATTAAGTTTATTTATCATGCCTGTTGTGAGGAGAAGACAAATAGCTCAGAAAGCTATAAATCTTCTTCAAATTATCCTGCCCTCTATGCAGACTAAATAAAAAACATGACTACAAGGTTATGTAAGTCTTTGGAATTCCCATTTTGAAGTGGATGTGGTTACACAACAGAAATCTTCAAAAATCAAAAATCTCTTTTCTTCTAGGAAAAACAGTATTTCCCTTTACAGTAGTTGAACACCAAGCCCACTACTATCTAGCACATGTTTAACATATCTACTCTGGTGAAGTCACCAAGATCTCAAGTCCACCTGGAACTCACAGAGTAAAGACTGATTTTAACTGTTTTTATACACAGAAAATCAGATTCCAGTCTGTATTACCAAGCATTAACCACTTATATCAGCCAACTCTTGAGGGTCAACCTGGGCTACAGCAAAGCTGGCTTTCTGATGCTGTACCTTGCTCTGTACTAATACTTAACTGCTAATCCCCAGTATTTTCACAATAATCAGTTGCATTCGGGACAGAGAGTTCAAATGACTTGCTTGGATATACAGTGAGAAATTCTCTCAAGAATGATGGGACAGAGGTCCAGATTTTCTATATTCAATTTTGAAAACCTTCTGGGCTTAAATTATGCTCCCCCGCCAAAGAAAGTGGCATAATGACGATCTAAAAATAATGTAAGTACTCAACAGACTATGTCTACTTAGTCCATATCCAGGTAAATATTATAAGAAGCTTATTAATGGGATCAAGATAGAACTTTGACCCTTTATTAAATGCAAAATAAATAATGTCTGGATATCTCAAACCCAAGAACGATTTGTGTCTTGTTCTTCAACAATGAAAGATAAATTAGAAATGTAACAAGGATTATGATATTCTTTTTAAGAAAGAGGGTCATCCAAACATTTTACTAAATTTCCCTTGTCTCCTTTTGCCTCATCTCCAGGATCGCCATTCTGTAAATCAATGGCCCCAATACTTTTTCCTAGACTCTAAATAGCTGATCTTAAAAGTCAGGCTATTCAATCTTCTGGGAGCACCCCTAAAGTGTTTTGATTTGAATTTCCCCCTCCACTTTCTGGGTAACCAGCACAGCAAACTTAAGGGACATGTGGAGGTGGGAAGTACTTTCCAAACAAACTGCTGTACTAATTCTTCTGAGAATGTTCCTCACAGGATTTGACTTAAAAAAGAATACAATGTTAAACTCCTACACAGAAACACTAAGTCATGCTGGTAAGAAGAGCTAGAAGGGGTAAATCTGAATGTGTGTAGAGACAGTGAGTCGCCTTCCAAATACATTCACTTGGTCTATTGAGGGGGTCTGTAAAATCTTCTTAAGTCTAAGGGACTCATGATGAACTCCTAACTTGTCTTTATAGCAGTAACTTAGAAGATCAGGTGCCTTGTCTGAGTCACAGTCCAAGGAATACCAAAGTTGGTGAAGCTAAAGGCTCCTACTCCCTGCCCTGGAACTCCCTCTACAGGATTCCCTAGGAATAATAACCTTAGCTGCCCTGGAGGAACTACAGAGGCCCATTGAAGGGAAGGTTGGGTCACAGCCCCTGTATTTACTCTGCTTTAAAAAAAAAAGGTAGGCTATGATAGTGAACTATGTGACATCTATACATATAGTGAGTCTTCAGCCCTTTTATCTTAGAATGGGGAGAGAAAGGCCGAGATCACTATTATCTGTCCTAAGAGCAACTCACATCAGCTTAATGTATCAAGAAGAGTGTCCATTGCCCTCTATAGAGGTCACCAGTACACTGAAAGTGCTGGTCAGGAAGTCCAAGTTTCAGAATGAAAATTACAATACAGTTTCATTAAAAAATAAAATAAAAAAGAACCACATAACCCTTAGGACAGTAGCCCAGGGAGTGGCCAGAGAGGAGACAGATGAAATGAAAGAAAGCCTTAGAACTACCAGCAGTTTGAAGGCTACTGTCCTTCACCACACCTTCTACTTTTCCCCCTCCACAAATAAAAACTTGGAAGGACCCTCTCTAAGGTCATCAAATACCCAACGCCTCAGCAATATCCAAACAGTAGAGGGAATGCCCGCTGTGGTGGAAACCACCAAAATTGCTAAGGCAGAGAGCAGTAGTAATGGGACTAGCAGACCCTGATGAGCACTAAGACTAGATACTTTGATCATCTGTCTCTTTTTCTTCTCTGTCCAGAGATAGAAAATGGTGCATGCCAGAAACTCTATGCTGCTTCTGAGAAAAAATGCAGTGGACACTGAGTAAAAAGGCAAAAGTCCCTGAAAAATCAAGGTTCCCTCTGTAGGACTAACTTTGTCCCAGAGCTGAGCCTTATAGCATTTCTCTCTTAGATCATAGAAAATATCTTCACTAGACTTCTGTGATAGGCTCCTGAAAGACTTATAATTTTTCATGTTAGAATATGTTCCTGATGAGCTAAGTACCAAATCCAATCCTCAAAAGCCTCTCTAGTCCATTACTCAGAACACCTAGTTTCTTTTTCTCCCCCCCCCACCTTTTTCTGAACAACGATTTGGATGTGACTAAGTATGCAAAATAGCATCCTGCTTCTGAAAGCTTACTGACTAGAAGAGCCAACACATATACTTTCACTTGCTACAAGTGGACAGTAAAGCTGTGTCCCAGAAGCCTGTGTTCATCCTCTAAGCTTCTCATCTCATCATGGAGCAGCTGTTTGGATTGTAGTCATTGTTTTGTAGCCATATGGCACTAATTCAGGTGGGTAGAGTGGTGGTGAGAAATTGACTATTTCTGCCCCTTTTGCTGCCCTTGTCCCACGGGTGGGCTGTAAGTGGCAGCTTCCCATTGTTTGTCATCTGTGGTAGGAATTTGATCCTGTTGTAGGGTAACACATAAGCTGGGTTCACGTCACACTTTCCTCAGGTACAGTTCTGTCTCTATACAGCCATTTATAACCATTCATCTCACTTCTGGGCTCAGAAAATAGAATCATTGAAAAGCAGCATTGTCTACCATAATATCCCTGGATGATGTGTGGGAGGAAAGAAGGAAAATAGGGCAGGGGCTTTTACTGAGTTGTGGAGGAAAATACAGAGGGACAAAGAAGAATGACATTAAGAGGATAAATAACATTTAGGATGTTTCAAAAGCCACAGTCACATTATTTTATATTTACCTGAAATTATATTATGTATTATATCTATTGCAGCTATTCTATCTATTCTAGATAAACAGATATTTAGAAATTCTGTCATTTGGGGTGATAATTCCTCCCATCCAAAGAACCACAGACTAGCCACATGCACACACATGTATATATTCGCAACACTAACTGGACTCAGATGGTTAGTTACATATTTATTAATTTGTTTATAATGTGTGTATGTGTGACAATAATTTTTAAAAGGGTGCCATGAATTTGAAGCATGGGATGGGTTAGAGGAAGATGAGGGTAATGTAAATTATGTAACTACAATACAAATATATGAATATTTTAAAAATAAATCTAATTTTAAAATTCTTGAATTCAAATGTCACCTTGTGGGTTTTTTTTTTTTTTTTTTTTT
>JADRCC010180212.1:325-13009 GCA_019843855.1 Hylomyscus alleni | reverse complement strand
CCTTAAGTCCTAAATCCAACACTTTCCTTTATAAATTGCCTTGGTCATAGTGTTTAATCACGGCCATAAAAAAACACTAAGACTCTTTCACAGGATAAAGTTTCTAGGCTGCAATGTCATCTTAGCCTGGAGCCCCTAGGAATTCATCTGTGAATCAGGATCTTCCTCAACATGCAGTGACAGGAGAGAGCGCAAAAGACTCATCTCAGGGCCAGCTGGTGCTCGCTAGGTGTGGCCATGCTCTTGAACGGTCCCAGTCAGGACTGTGTCATTACTCAGCCCGTCTGGTCACCATCTGCCAGGCCCCTCAGACACATTTACTACAACCAGTAGGACTCCCACTTCCAAGCTCGTGTGTGTGTGTTGGTTAAAAAACCAATGAGGGCAGTCACAGAGAGTCTGCTTCATTTTAGACTCATTTTAAGTGACACTCAGAGAAAGAGCCGTAAAACCTGGTTGTGCCAAAAGCAGGTGCTCCAGTAGCATCCTTTTTACAGGGTGTGGCTTGGGACAAAGTCTGAATGGCCCTTGTGTCATTCAATGCCAGAAAACCTATTTAGACCTCAGGAGGGTTTCAGATCTTTTTCCTGATGAGGCCACCCAAATGGTTAGCTGGCACCTTCAACTTTGGGCTTTGGGGACTGAGAGAATCTTCTAGGGTGATAACTGCCTCGCAACATCCCAAAAGCAATAGAATGAACCCTGAACAAGGATGCATACATGGGATCATCATACAATAATCTGTCTCTGGAGTAAGAGACCTACTGTGTGCAGACAAGAACAACCAATGTGTGATGCAAGTTGCGATAATGCTGCTTCATGGTCAAGGGCATGCATGTGGCTTCAGCCTGCAACACTCACTGCCTTCTTGCTGGAACTCTACCAGCAGAGGTATTCACAAGCCAGAGGGAGGAACGAACAAGACTGCAGCCAATGGCTTTGCTCCGAATAAAGTGGGCATTGTCTGTAAGCAGGTCCTTAGTGGGTTTGGATGTATGGCTCTATGCCGAGCAACTGCTGTGTTTCATCCTCTCTGTTAGGGAGCCCCTGACCATAACCTAGTGGGTGTTGTCCAGCATGGGAACATGGGTCCCTCCCCCTCCCCGCAGTGCATGATTCTCAGTGTGAAGCTCTACCCCCAATAACATTCTTCTCTGTGTGGGAGAACTGATTAAAAACCTGTATAATGGGTGACTCGCTGTGTGCACACAGGCAGTTTCTTCAGCATTGAAACATTCCTTCCAAAAGGGAGGAGGAGGAGACTCACGAGATTTAAGAGGTAAGCAAGTATCACGAGCCTGGGGAAGCTGAAACTTGCAGGATTCATTAGGACTCCTCTTCAGAGTTATACCGAGAAAATAACTGCCGTGTGATGGGGAAAGACTCTGACCAGGGGAGCTTCAGAGAGGGGATTCTTCCGCCCATCAAGCTGCCTGCAAGATGTGCAGAGAGCTCCAGAGTTGCCGCTGTCATGAGCTGTCACCCATGTTGGACGGGCTCTTCAGCAAGACAGCTGCTTTCCAATCCAGGTCGCCCTGCACTTGTGACCTCCCCAGGAGAAGCTAATCGGTCCCCCAAGTTTTGGTGCAGTTATCACGTCAGTGAGTAGTGGGTGCCTTTGCTAGGCTGAGGAGATGTGTGTTTGTGTCTTTCCTGGAAAAGTGTCTCACTGAACAACACAGGAGGGGCAGCCACATGGGGGTTCGCAGGAGTGTCAGTGTAGAACGAGGGCAGGCTCATACTTCTTGGTCGGCAGAGTTGGGCACAGACCCTCAGGAGGGCTTGTTTCCAAGTCTCTGCTCAGTTTGAATTTTTCCCCACAGTAGCTATCCTCAGAAGCACAAATATAAGAGAGACATCTCTTGTCTCCTCTGAGCTGAAATGAAAGTCCCATAGGAAAAGGAACCTTGACCCTCCTGTCAATCAAGGTTGTCCTGCCGTGAAGGGAAATTAGAAAGGGTTATTTCACAGGGCCTGGGAAGGCGCTTTTGATCTGCCTCTAATGGGTCTTCCACTCTGCTGGCCAGTCCTTCTTCCAACTGTCCACTAGGGTAGAGCCTTGACAAATGAGATTAGTGCCTGTACTGGCTATTCCTGGTTGTCAACTTGACTATATCTGAAATGAACTACAATCCAGAATTAGAAGGCTCACCTGTGGCCCTAATCTGGAGGCTGAGAGATACAAGTTTCCGACATGAATTTTGGCATGGAGATCTTGAGGCATAGTGGCTATGAATCAGGAAGATCTATGAGTTCAAGATCATCTGGGATTAAAGGTGTGGTGGCACACACCTTTAATCCGGGCCACACCTTTTGCTGGAGACCTATATAAAGACATTGGGAGAAGGCAGGTTCGCTCTGCTTCGCCTGCTTGCCTTGTGGGACTGAGCAACTGCTGGATCCTTGGACTTTCATTCACAGCTGCTGCTGACCATTGTTGGGAGTTGGACTACATACAGACTGTACGTCATCAATAAATTCCTTTACTATATAGAGACTACCATAAGTTCTGTGACTCTAGAGAACCCTGACTAATATAGTGCCTTTGTATAAAGAGACAGTGTTGGGTGTGGGGGCATACACCTGTCATCTTAGCATCCCGGAAGTGGAGCCAGGAGGACTGTGAGCTCGAGGCTAGCCTGGGCTACATGCGGAGTTCAACGTCAGCTTAGGTTACATAGTAAGACTCAAAAACATCCAAACAAACCAAGAGAGATGAGACAGATTTACTCATATTTATCCCCCTCCTTGGATAAAATGAGCAGTGATCCTCGCAAGAGCGCCCCCATGAGAGAGACGTCAGGGTGACCAGCACCTCCATCGTGGGCTTCCTGGCCTCCAAGACTGTGAGAACAAATTTCTTTAAAGTTTTCGGTCAGTATTGGGTTTCAGTGGCCAAATGGACCGGGTGGCCACTTGTTTTAAAAACATTCAGGCTTGTGACATGGGCCTCAATGGGGAAGTTTGGAATCCTAGTCTTTCAGAAGTGGTTAGCAGTGTGAGTGGCTATCAGACTTGCGCACCCACATGAAAACGGCTAGCTGTGGTCTGTGAGCACTTGGGGTTCTGATTGGAAGGCACTCCCTGCAGACCAGCAGTGAGCTCCTCATCTGGTGGGGAGACATTTGCCCAAGAAACACATGGCTTGAATAAAGACATCACTGTGTAAAGTGCTATTCTGAAAAACCAGTGTGCCTGTGTGTGTTATATAAACACAAAGGAAAAAACACCTATAAAGTTACATTCTATTATGTGCAGTTCCCTGTGATGGTAAATAACTTCTATTTTCTCCTTTGTGCTTTTCTGTATTTCCTAAAATTCTAGAAATAATACATAATACCTTTGTAATCAGAAAAACAACAATGAGAAGTAATAGCTGTGACTTTTAAAGACCCCCCAATCATGACATTCCTCCCTAGACGGAAACAGCAAAGCCCTAGCTAGCTTCTCATTGTCAGAACAGCTAGAACCTTGGAGAAAACAAGAAAGAAGCCAGGGGCAAAAGGGGCTGGAGGGGCTTTAGGGGAGGTGTTACTGTGTGACAAAAAAAAAAAAATGTCCTTTCTTATTCTTGCAACCGTTGGTTGTGGTTGGTTCATTAGAGGCAACCTCCCAGCATCCCTCCTTGTTTCAGCATCTGGTTCACACATGAGGTCGAGGCATAGACTGTGGGTGAATGAGATGAATGTGTTCTTCCCGTACTGACATGATTTAAAGTGAGTGGATCCCTTGTGAGGAAAAAAAAGTGGAGACAGACAGAAGAAAATATTACAGACAACTGAAAGAGCCATGGTGGGAGAGGACAGACATATTGCTTGTGTCAACTGATATCCAGACTTAAAAGAAATAGAGGCAGGTGCCATGTTTATTGACTGGAAGACGCTGTCCTGGAAAGACGCCAGTTCTCCCTGTCTTGACCCACAGATTCAATACAACAAAAATAAAATTTTCATCAGGTGTGTGTGTGTGTGTTGCTTTTGACATTTGGCTGCTACAGCTTACAGGATTGTACAGCGTCTCATGGCAGCTGCAGTGTGCAGTATTCTCAAAGACTATGAGCTTGCTGGGCAAAAATCACAACTTAGTGCAAACTCTGGAGAGGTAGGCTGTGCAGCTGGTGCCCAGGCTAGCCCTGCTCCAGGCCCTTGCAAATACAGACTTCATTATAGGGCAAGGAGGGCTTGTAGATCTCTGGGGGAACAAATAGATTCTCAAAAATAAATGGTGCCAGTGTGCTTTGGGATTTATCTAAAAGATAATGAGGTCAGTTCTTACGCCATCCAAAAGTTAAATTCAAGGAAGCTAAAAGTATAAACCCAGGGGACTGGGAGAGATGGCTCAGTAGAGAACTGGCTGTTCTTACAGAGGACCTGGGTTCAATTCCTAATACCCACATGGCAGCTCATAACTGTCTGTAACTTCAGTTCCAGGGGATCTGACACCCTGGATAAAGCAAAATAAACCCTGTATGAAATTAAATGAAATTAATTAAATTAAATGTGGATTTCATTCGTAGAAGGCAGTACAAGGGAGCTCTTAGATCTATTCTCCAAAGAAATGATTGAATTTGGGGAAACAGGGAACATGAAAGCAGATAAATGCCCAATCTTCTGAGCCCCAATCACAACAACTGGAAAGGGTCAGGAACTGTCTTCAGGCCTCGAATCTACAATTTTCTTTGTTAAGTTTCTTTTGCCAGACATTTTGTCATAGCAACACAGGCAGACACTGCTAGTGAATGCCACTTCCTTTTGGAGGTGATAAAATATTTTAAATGGTGTGTACTGCTGATTGTATAACTCTGGATATATTAGCAGTGATTGGTCTGCACATTTAAATGAGCAAATTGGGTATGTATGTGTGTATTAATGATACCACTGTGCCAAAAACTGGGTGGAAGAGTAGAACTGTGAAGCAGAGATGATGTAGAAAAACTCAGAGCCTTGGAGTCTGGCAAGGATTTATTTTGAAAGTCACAAAATCTACTAGCCATGTGGAAACAGATTACTTGATAAATTCAAGTAGATTAAAAGCACTTCCCTTAGAGAGGAACCAAGACGGAGTGAAAAGCCAAGCTATCAGCAGAAAAATATGTATGCAATAGTTATAATCAATAAGGAATAAATATCCAGACTATATAAAGAGTGACACCAATCAATAATAATAAAAAAAAGCACAACTTGATAGAAATAATGTGTACTTGGGTATAGGCACTTGACAGAAGTGGCAATCAAGATGGACAATGAGCAAACATTCAGGATGCTTAGCCTTGTTTATAGTTAGGAAAATGCCCATTAAAACCACAATGAGAGAACTATCTCATAAACATGTGACCAGCAAAAATTAAACATGTTTAATGGTCACAAGAGCTCTTAAATAAATCAAGTATGGGTTAAGTGTGGTGGCATGCACCTTTATCCCAGTACTTGGGAGGCAGAGCCAGGCAGATCTCTGTGAGATCTCATGGCCAGCCTGTTCTACACAGCAAGTTAAATGTCATCCAGGACTATATAGTGAGGCCCTCCCTGTGTCTCAGACAGGTAAACAAAGCCCCACTGCTTCCAATATATAAAGTGTGTGAAGTTGCATACTCTGCTGTTGGCAAAAAGTGTTTTGAATGTGAACAGCACTCCATAGGCTCAGGGGCTTGAACACTTGATTGAGAGCTCGTGTTGGAGGGTGTGGAACCATTAGGAGGTAGAGCCCTGTGGAGGCAGTGGGTCACTGGGGGCCAGCTTTGAGGCTTTGTGGTCAGGCCCAAATTCCTCTGTTTCCTGCTTCCTATCTGAGGCCAAAATGTGAGCCCCATCTCATTCTCCTGCTGCTGTGCCTTCTCCACCACAATGGACAGCTGTCTTCAAACCAAGAGCCGTGTAAACTCCTCCTTCCTTAAATGGCCTTTGTGAAGAATTTTGTCTTAGTGATGAGAGGTTTAACTAGCACACAAGGTAAATCGGTCAACAAGTTTAGAGACACGTATAGCATTATTCAGAGATCCATGCTGAAGAAATAGTTGTACTGGTGCATTCCAAGGCAGGGGCAAGAAAGATGGCAGTAGTGCTGCTTGGAATAGCCCCCAGTGGGAACAAGCCCAAATGCTGGCTGTCAGCGGAAGAATAGATACACGGTGAAATGTTCCTATATGGGGAGCCAGGGTAGTAGAAATAAACAAGCTCCAGTTATGCTCAGAGGGATGGTCTTCCAAACAAGATGCCAGGAGAAATAAAAGAAAGCCAGACTAGAGCATCCACAGCACAGCTCTGTGATGTCCAAAACCAAGAACCAGTAAAGCATCCCGAGACACACACTGGCAAGAAAGTCAGTCTGGGATGGTAGTCACAGAGTCAGAAGGGACAGTGGGCAATGCTTGGACTTTCAATACTGTGAGAAAAGCTACTTGTGAGTCGGGGAGGGGTTCTCGAGTCCAGAAGAATGCAGAGGTGAGCCTGTGGTGGAGGGGGTGGCTTTGGGGGTGCTCTTGTGGCACCCAGGTAAGGATGACTCTGACTCATGCATTTATGACCTCGACAGTAGTGTGTGAATAACAGTTGGGGCTCTGTTCAAACAAGTTTTGCAGGCCCATCCTGAGTTTGCAACCATTACATTTTTTTAACTCTCTCTCTCTCTGTGTGTGTGTGTGTGTGTGTGTGTGTGTGTGTGTGTGTGTGATTACAGAGCATGAATGGAAACTTAGGTCATCAGCTTGGGGCCAAGTGCTTTTACCCATTAAGCCGCCTCATGGCTTCCACCATCAACCTTTTGACTGTTGTACTGACCGGGATGAAAACTGACTGGTGTCCACTCCCTGTCCCTTCTCTGCCATCCTCCCCTACCTGTATGGTTGCTAAGAGCCAGGCCTAGAGCGTAACAGTGAGTGAGACAGACCAGCTCCCTCCTTGGGTTCAGCAAGCTAATGGTGTGACCTCTAGACTCTATGATCACCAGATCTGTGAATGCCAGTCCAACCACACTTACCAATTACCAGTGTCAGAAAACACAGAAGAAAACCTAGAACTCTATGCTCCAGGCTCCTTGAACCACACCTGGTCCTGGGCCCAGTGCATAAACCTTGGAAAGCAACATGACCTTTTGCTCTTGTCTATAAAATATTAATTTTTTGGATGTTTGTAAACACCTGGAGCTTCTGAGAGGGGAAGTTTGGTCACTGGGATTCTCTGTGTGATTGATGCAGTTGCTTGGATTCTCTGTGTGATTGGTGCAGTTGCTTGGGTTTGAAATGGATCACCGTGCATTGCTTTTGTGACTTCATTGTTCCTTTCTGGATATTCAGGATACCTGATAGGCACGAAGGTCAAGGTGGGAGTAATAGCCAAAAGGTACCCAAGCTATGTGTAAAGAGATTGCATTCTTCTGATGCCACAAAGAGAATGACTTTCAGCCTGAAACCCATTAGTTCTGAGTCTGTTTTCAGAATTTACAGCCTCCCTAGAGAATTTCCTTAGCCCTGGAGGGAACAAGGCAGGGGGGGAGGACTTGGTCTATTACATTAAAGTGTTCGCATGTGGGAATGAGGTCAGATGGAGGTGTATGCTTCCATTCCTACATGTGTTCTCTCCCACGAGACCTTAAGAAAGGTGTAAGCAAGTGCTCAAAGCCAACCTGGGTGCTGTAAGAACACTGTACCCACTGCAGCAGGAACAATGTCACCACACGCGGTTCTCATCTTCCTCACAGGAGCCAACACAAGCCTCCTCGGGAATTCTGGCTATCCCTAGAATCAAACTCTCTGTGATTTATTTTTTTGTGTCTTAGTCTGTGGCCAGGCCACCCCTTTCTTCTGCTTCCCTAATCTTGGCTTCCTTGTCTACCATGGAAGGAAATCCTGGGACACTTAGAAACTAAGTTAAAAATATGGGACTTTCCACAGTGTTGTAGTCATGACCTAGAAAACAACAACAAAACCCTACTTATGAGCAGATTTAACTTGGCTCAGTCTAGAGGCACATAGTTCACGGTGCTAAGGAAAACATGGTAGCAGAAGAGACTTGGTCCTGGCATCAGAGAGACGATGACATGCGAGCCAGATTTCTCACTTTTTATTAGGATCAGGGCTCCATTCCCATAGGTTGATGCTGTCCACATTTGGTGAGTTTTTTTTTTTTTTCCATCCCCAGTTAAATCTCGATGGGAACAAGCTCTCAGACACACCCAAAGATGTGTCTCACCAATCCTAACCCAATCAAGGTGTTGGGTGTTTCCTAACCCAATCAAGTTGATAACGGAAGCTGACCATCACAGTGCCCACTGTCCCATTTCAAGACTGAGAAACTGATGCTAAAAGAGATTCTGTAACAGATCCAAGGAGCTTAGAAGTGGAAAGCCTGGGTTTCTAGACAGCCCTGAGTACCAGCTCCCCGAGGCCCTGTGTCAGCACCCCTGGTCATGTGTTGAGGAGCTGTTTATAGCTGCACACTGGCACATCCCCTGAAGCTGTTACCCCTGCCAGTGCTTGCTTCACAAGCAAGAGGAACACTCAGGTGAACCGTGTAGACTCCAGGAATGGGCAAACTGGAGCGCCATTCACTTAACACAACTCCTCTTCCTACACAGAGGCCTGCAGACAGCCTTGTTGAGGTGGGGCTGTGGCAGTGAGCTAAGCTCCTGCCCTGGGCACAGAGCAAGTAACAATAAACATTTTTGTTGGTGGTGGTGCTGAGTTCAAGTCTCCATGCATTCTTCCTCAGTGTAGCTCCCACTGAGCAGCCCCCAGCCCCTGAAACAAGCTAATGGCGATGTGGTGGTTTACCTCAATGCTCAGCCTGAGAGGCGAATCTCTCAGCTCACGCCTTTAAGTGCATCTGTGAAGGCTTTCCCAGAGAGGTCTAACTGACGTGGAAAGACATATTCTGAATATGGGCCACCCTGTCCATTGGTTTGGGCTCCTACACTGACTTAAAATGGAGAAGTGGCAGCATCCGTGTCTCTCTCTGCCCCCCGGCTGCGGATGCTGCTGTGCGTTCCCTGCCATGATGGATCTGCACAGCCCATATGCACACACACACACGGATGTCAGTGGGTCTGTCTTGGGGATTAAGTTCAGGTCGTGAGCCATCTCAAAAGCCCCCTCAGTTGTTTCTGTCAGTCTTTTTCTTTTTCCTACAATAATGAGAAGAGTAATCCACCCAAGAAGGGTGACTGGGGTCTGCATCTGTTTGTCGCCGTTATACAATTTAAACACCTGACAGAGGCCTCTTCCAAGGTTAATAATGTCCACCCACATGTGGCAGCTGTATGTTTCTGGAATCATCGCCTCCTCCCGCGGCAGGACTCTGGGAAGCAGCAACTCATCTGTTTGGCTGTCACCCACTTATAATCCAGACTAGCTGAGTCTGACACCAGTGCTGGGGTGGAGCTGCCCCATTCACCTGATGGGGCAGGGTGAGGACGGATGACTCCCCTCTGCCCCTACTCCATCCTCACACATGATGCTAAGGTCTGGGGAGCAGGGTGATGAGTTACTGTCTACTTCCTGCTGGCGATGCTGGTTAAATCATTAAAGGTAGAACCAGAAGCTCATGCCACGCAGTAAATACTTCCAGTTAACTAAAGCCATCTCACTTGGCAGCTGCTTGTTTTAGTCAAAAGTCATGAGAAAAGGTAGGAGAGAAAGTGGAATGGGGGAGGGGAGATAAAGGGGAAAGAGGGTTTGATGGATGGTGGCCCAAGTGAAGGATGGTTATTCCATAGGCTTCTCTCACCCTGGCCACCTGCTTTGTCTGAAGTAGGTCCTTCATGTCTGAACAGTCTCCATTCACATTCGATTTCTTGGTCCATTTAGATGTCTCCATTGGCATAGGCTACTCCTCCCCAGCCAACCAAGGCCAGCTGGTTTTGCCTAGCACTGTCCTTCAAGCATCACCCAGACACACCTTCCTCTGTGTCTGTGTCCCCTCCCAACTTCTTCATAGATATGACAGAGACCAGAACCGGGTATGTTTGAGACAGGTGGAACCCACTTATTTGGGTACGTGGAAGGGAGTGGAACCTCCTCTGGAGGCTGTGTGCAGCCCTCTCCTAACCTCCTACCTCTCCTACCCTGGTCACTGACGCCCAGACCTTTGGCTCTCTGAGATTCTCGGGGGATACAAACTTCCAAGCAGAGTATCAGAGGCAGGGCTGAGTGGGGCTGGAGAGAAAAGCTTTGCTTTTTTTTTTTTTTTTTTTTTTGAAGACTGTGTCCTTTCTTGGGTCAGGCAAAGATTCTTGTCAGATAAAAAAAAAAAAACCTTTGTCCCATTAAAGGCTATTTCCCTGGAAGGAGTTTTTCTCCAATTAACTTAATTCATGTATCAGTTCCTCTGACCAATGGCCCCAGGAGCCCTGGGAGGAGACACAGCATCCCATGCTAGGCAGGTCACCTCAAACATTTGCTCAGTTAATTGGCCACTGCCTTGTTAAGTCTTCCTCAGTGGTCTCCAGGGTGACTTCGGCTCCCTACCCATCCTTCATACCAGCTTCTCAGTCCCAGGATTCAAGACTGGAATCCTACTGTCTGTGAACTCGCAGCTTGCACTGGCCCTGGGCGTCTGGGGCCCACAGTTGTGTTAGCACATACTCAATTCTCTACCTGTTCCCTCTGTCATTCTTACCACCTTTATTTTCCTTTTGTGAGTTTTCTCCCCACAGATTTGCATCTTACACTGTGTGTGTATGTGTGTTTTCTATTTCAGTCTTAATTATATCTATGTGTGCCCATCTGTGCATGGGTGTGCCCATGTGTGCAGGTGCCTGTGGAGACCAGGGATATAGCAGATATCCCTGGATCCAGAGTTACAGGGAGGTGGTGGGCTGCCGCTGGGAATTGAACTCAGTCCTCCGTGATAGCGATGTGTGCTCTTAAGCACTGAGCCATCTCTCTAGCCCCTTGTTTGAATGTTTAATGGCAGTTTCAAAATGGTGATTATTTGGGGGGAACTGCAGTGTGCGAGCAGCTATTGGCAGAAAGCACCTGCCAGGCATGTTGGGGATGCCTGGGATCCTGTACCATTTCTCTACTCTCCCATGGACGCCTTCCTACTGGACGGCAGGCTGTCCCAAGATGGAGTGGGGGGATGCAATGATCAGAGTCAATACTCCATCCAGGTTCTGGGTGGCAGTGGGTGAGGAGTCACACTCAGACTGAGACCCTCTGAGGCAGCAGAGGGCATAACATGGAAGCACCACAGCCAGGGGGCCAGGGGGCCTGTAGGGTCTCCATCTGCCAAGCAGGCATAATGGAAGTCCTCATCCTGAAGAGTAAATGAAATGAAGGAAATGAACTGCTTAGCACTGGACCTGGCATTGAACACAAGCCTGTGATGTTAGCTGTGGACTCTGTCCTCCATTCCCACCCAATCTCTAGTTTCTTATAAAAGGGACAAGTGTAAAAATAAAAAAAAATAATTTGCTAAAAGTGTGGGTGATTGTAATCCGAGTCAGAGAAGTCCTTATAGACTGGCCCCCAAGAGGCCTGGTGGGACCTCCTCTTCTAGATATCCTTCCAGCACTCTGGATGGGCAGGGTCAGGTGTGTCCCTGCTTCCTGCCAACTGTTCCTGGGCATTATGTCTTTGGCTGGCACTGCAGGGTATCCACATTGCCCAGGGGTGGCCCTGACTTGTCTTTCCTATCGATCCTGTTGTCCAGAGGTCTTTTATAGAACCACAGCTATTTGCCCAGAGGGCCTCACGACTTTTTAAAATGCAAAGTTTGTGTCTTTACAATTGGCAGGGAAGTGTTTATGGAGACAGGCCTGGCACATAAACAAGACCTTCTTGCCATTAAACTCTAGCAGGGGTGTGGAGGCCAGTGTGAAGGAGGGAGACCAAAACAGGAAGAGACAGAGAGTTGCCCCTGAGAAATATGGGTGGGTGCCCACCTTCCTGTGGGGGCAAGGCCTGCCCATCCTATTCTCATCTTGCTTGGTACTGGTGGGGACCCTTTACTCTGCAATGTGCTCATGCCACACAGTCACACGGAGACAGCCACTTTGAGTCAGAGAATGAATGCGATTAGTTTCATTGCCAAGACTGAATACAGCAATGCTTAATGTCTGTGGAAGCCCAAACAGCTTCTTTCCTGTGCCGCTCAGGGGCGACTGTATTTAGTGGCTTGGTGGAGGAGGAACACCAGGGTTGCTTATCGGAGCTGTCTGAGGGCGCTCCACTTGCTGCCACCCAGGTCATTTATCTTATGTCTCCTGAGGTCCAGGTCAGGTCCTCTCCCCTGTGTGATGCACAGAGGAGAGATGACTGCCTAGAACAGCAGTCATCTGCCAGTTCAGAAACAGAGCTGGTCACAGCCTGAGTTCCCTTGGCTTCTCAGTCAGATGCTAATGGATGGGAGGAGGTCATGAGTTGGTGCCCAGAAAACATCTGTTAGTGAGAGTCTGGGAGCCTTGTGAATGGTGGACATGGTAGTGTCACTTGCTGCAGTGGCCTTTGCTAGTTCTGCATATGGTTTTATTCCATGTTGGTTTCTACTGTCTTGAAGGCTTAACTTCCACCTCCGAACAGAGTGATTCTTTGCCTCTCCTCCTCTCCCCAAAGCATGAAAGCGTGGCTCTCAAGCCTTCACTCAGAAATGAACCATGCCGGTTCATTTGTAAGTACACTGTCACTGCACTATCTTCAGACATCCCAGAAGAGGGCATCAGATCTCATTACGGGTGGTTGTGAGCCACCAT
>JADRCC010180197.1:742-17528 GCA_019843855.1 Hylomyscus alleni | reverse complement strand
AAAAAAAAAAAAAAGATCTGACACTCTCTTCTGGCACATCTGAAGACAGCTACAGTGTATTTATGTTGATCAGGTCCTAAAATTCAATTCCTTACAACCACATGAAGGCTCATAACCATCTGTAGGACTACAATGAACTCATATACATAAAATAAATAAATAAATCTTTTTTAAAAAAGAAAGTATTTAACATATTTTTACTTTATAGGAGTCGGCAGTTGAGAGACTTTGAATTTTTAAGAGAGATTTTGAGTGGAGATTTCTCTGCAGGTTCTTACAACAAACAGGAAAAGATGATCAGGGTGAGGTAAGAATGAAACTCAGTTCATCCTGATTTTATTGTAGCCAGTGGGGACCAGGACTTGTAGAGTCTGGCCCAGATCTTGTACTTCAGTCATGTTTAAGTACAACATAATTTTGGAAAAAAAATGTTTAAATAACAATTAACTCAGTCCCAAGTGCACAACAATTTAAGACATGTTTACAATGAGATTTTTTACAATGTACATCTGGCTTCTTCCACAAGAATGTTTACTGTTGACTTAGAGATAGTGACCAAAAATTATGGCCTAGGGAGAATGAACGAGGCTTGTGGGCATCAGGATTGGCCTAGCCCTAAGGAACATAGTAAGTGTATGAAGTAGAGACTTAAAGGTTCTTTGGAAAGTCAGTTGGACGGTGTTTTGCTAGGCAAACACATGAAGGAACATTTAGTTTAAGTGGACACAAATGAAAGACTAAGGCAGACTCATGAAGGAACGCTTCACAGAAGCAGACATACATGAAAGAAAGAATGTTCTGCTAAAGCAAGTACATGAAAGGGCATGTGATAAAGGACTCTTTGCTAACAACACACATGTATTGTTCTGCCTTACACTGCATAGTTGAGCTGCATTTGTTGAGACTTCATAGAGAGAAACACACCAGCACCAGGTGGTGGTACACGTCTTTAATCCCAGCACTTGGGAGGCAGAGGCAGGTGGATTTCTGAGTTTGAGGCCAGCCTGGTTTACAGAGTGAGTTCCAGGACAGTCAGGGCTACACAGAGAAACCCTGTCTTGAAGAACCAAAAAAAAAAATTATTTCTCAGGGGCTGGCAAGATGGCTCAGTGGGTAAGAGCACTGACTGCTCTTCCAAAGGTCCTGAGTTTGGATCCCAGCAACCACATGGTGGCTCACAACCACCCGTAATGAGATCTGACGCCCTCTTCTGGTGTGTCTGAAGACAGCTACAGTGAATTAACTGGACTGAGAGGGGCTGGCAGAGGTCCTGAGTTCAATTCCCAGCAGCCATACACATGATAGCTCACGGCCATCTGTACAGCTACAGTGTACTCATACACATAAAATAAATAAAATAAATCTTGAAAAAAAAAAAGAAACACACTAAAAAACTTCTGGTGGTATGCCAAAGCTTCTCTGGTCTTGGGCTGATTGGCAAAGTGATGTTAGCTGAGACAGGCACACATGCTGAAGCAAGACATGTGCTGAGGTGAGTATAAAAAGGACTCTATGTGTCACATAGATTCTACTGAGGTTGGAGATAGAATCTCTGATCACATGAGAACAGCACAGGAAAGAGGAGTTACATAAGAGCATCAAGTGAGAGAGAGAGAGAGAGAGAGAGAGAGAGAGAGATTGAGAAAAAGAGAGAGATTGAGAGAGATGGTGGTGTGTATGGCAGTTTTACCAGGACAGTTTTACTGAGACAGGTTAAAGACAGAACAAGCTAGAAAACAGAGAACAAGGTGAAGACAGAATGAGCCAGAGAATGAGAATGAGCCAGAACATTAAAACATATCTCCAAAGTTAGTATGAGGCCCTGCAGGACAATTCAATCAGAAGCCAAGAGAAGCCAGATTGAATCAGTCATCTTGGAAGTTTAGATTGTATGACGGCTAGAAGCTTCTAGGCCCTGGCATAGCTAGAACAGAGAAGGAAACACTCTGGGTCCAGCCCAAGCTGTGTGAATTTACAGCTCTCTTCTCAACTCTTCCTCTGAGAAGTCACTTAGGATGTTGTGCAGCTCAAGTGACCTCACTTGTAAGAACAGATTTTATGGTCTAAAAGTAGTACTCAAGATTTATGGGAAAGGGTCTAGACTAAGTAAAAACACAAATTCTGGGAGAGCCTGCCTCATCAGTAAGCAAAGGAGCTGTGAAACTATATTATTCCTGGTATTCCAGGAAGAGCAGCTGTATATGTCATTACATTGAAGAGGTGAGTTGTGTGTTTAACTGGCTTCTTCAGGGCTGACCTATGTGCACAAGGCCTCTTTGCTATATACAATATTGGCTTTTAAATATTTTTAAATTTTCATAGAGACTGAACTTTTAAAGTGTTTGAATTCATAAAGACTATGGTATTTTTAAGTTTCCAATGCTTTATATTTGTGAAAAATATTTATATTTCATATTTATATTTATTAACAAGAGATCTTTGGGATAAACCAAAATAAAAGGGAAAGATTATATTTTAAGAAGCATTAGGTGTCAAGCTGACAAGGGGTCAATTGTGCTTGATAATTTTATCAACTTAATACAAGCTAGAGTCATCTGAGTGGAGGGAACTCTAATAGAGAAAATACCTCCATAAATTTGGACTGTTGCCAAGCCTGTAGAACACTGTCTTAATTAGTGATTGATGAAGGAGGGCCCAGCCCATTGCAAGTGGAATCATACCTGGGCTGGTAGTCCTGGATTCTATAAGAAAGCAACTAAGAAGGCTATGCTGAGCAAACCAGTAAGCAGTATCCTTCCATGGCCTTGGCATAAGCTCCTATCTCCAGGTTCCTGCCACATTTTTGTTCCTGTCCTAACTTCCTTCAGTAACGGATTATGAATTTGGAAGCATAAACCAATTAAACCCTTCCTCCTCAACTTGACTTTGGTCATGGTGTTTCATCATAGCAATAGTGACCACAGCTAAGATGCCAGGCATTTGGCCATTTGTGTACTCATTCATTCATTCAATACATAATCATCATTCACCATTGCAGGCCAAGCAATGCTGCAGAAAAGACTTGTGTTTGTAGTGGCATTAAAAAATTGAATTCTTAAGTGGGTGGAAATTATTGTGACTCATGAAAATAAATTTCTTCTAATTATTCCCACATAATTCTCTTAACCAAATTCATTAGCCCCCCCCCCCAAAAAAGCAAAATTCAGCTCTTTGGGATGTATGTATGTGTTTGTAGGTATATGCACTTGTATGTCCATGATCAGGTATTGTCCACCTTACGCTTTGAGACCGAATCTCTCACTGAACTAGGAGCTCATTTACTCATCCAGGCTAGCTGGACAGTGAGTTCCCAGGATCCTCCTGTCTCCCATCTCAAATGCTGAAACCACACACACACTTTACTGTGCCTAGCTTTATATGTGGGTGATGGAGATCTGAGTTTATACCCTTATAATTGTGATACATTTTATTGAGTGGGCCATCTCCTCTGCCCCCAAATTCAGGTATTGGAAAAGGACACTGGGGTTGCAATGTAGAAGAGGGAATGGTTGTTTGTGGGGCGATACTCTGTGCAGACAACCTGGTCCAGGTCGAGCAAGAGGTCTGGAACCCTGGAGACCCAGTGGGTGGTAATTTCCGCTTGCATGGGACAGAAAGTGTTTGACCAATCTCCTGGGCCCCTGGCTCCTGTTGCAGTCACAGCGAGGGATGTGTGATATTGGTTATGTATTAGCAGCACCAAGCCTTCTTACATGCAAATAAGGTTTCCCCAAGCTCTCAGTCCAAACCAATGGGAAGTACCTGCTGTCGAATGCTGAATCACCCCCAAAACTGTATATAAATCCTATCCAGGGAATTAAAGGTGTACGAGAACTACTCTGTCGTCTGAGCCTTTTGTTCTAAGAGCTGTAACACCTGGGAAGAGGTCTGCTCTCCTGAAATGCCACCTAAAGCTGCATTGAACTTCTTCTGGCTAGTGGGCCTCTCGTTGGCCCAGCCCAAGCCGGCTCAGTGCGTATCTGAGTGACCTGGAAAGCATGGCAGAGATGGAGGTAAAGCCAACTGCAGCAGCAGAAGCAGCTGAAGTGACTTCTCCCTGCCCGTGCTTGCTTCCCTTCGCCGGCCCTCACGCCGAACTGGGCCAGAGATCTCTGTGAAAGCCTCTGGTACACAGGCTCACAGTTGTTAAGCAAAATAGAAGCTATCAAGTTCCCTTTGAATATCAGATAATTTTTTTGCCATAATAATATTCCAGGAAATATCTGGAGCATATTTATACTAAAGAGTGTCTGTCCAAATGTAACATTAACTGAATACACTGTATTTTTAATCTCTTTTGGTAAACTATAGAAGAATGGGACTAATGTTTGTTGGGAACTTAATGTGTGCACGTTCCTTGCATTGACTCATCACTGGCCATAGACATCCATCAGGGCCAAGAACTGGCAACTGTCTGGAAACACAGATGTTCTCCAACATCTAAGATATTACTTATCAAGCATGTCGGCCTATTTATTTGATGTGAGTTGAAAGAAAGAGAAATGAATATTCTAACATCAGTGGATGTGCATGTGTCATTATAACTGCCTCTGCTTAAAAGCAACTGAAAAATTCAGTAGCTAAAGACCACCTATCAATCAAATAAATATTAGAATACTCATAGGACTTTCAAACTGAAGATATTTCAAGATCAATGTCTCCATTACATAGTCCACTATAATCTGTCCTTCAGAGCCCTCTGGCAGTAATAAAGGGACACACTCATATGCCATTAAGGTCCCATAGTGGTGGGTGATCGTTAGGATCATAGAGGCCCACTGGAATGTAAGGGGGAGTTTTGTTAGGAACTCTTTCATCGAGGAGTGTGCATTAATATGGGAACAGAGCTTTCAATCTTGGATAACATTAAAAACACATTTAGATGGTTACAGTGAAGCTTACTGAAGGGATTCTGTTGGCTTTTAGTCTATGTCCCACCCCACAGTTACCTGGCAACAGGCAAGTATGCCTGACTCACTATAAAAGGAGCTGTTTGGCCCCTCCTCTCTCTCTTGCTCTTGCCCTGTCCCCTTTCTCCTGCTCCCCCTCTCTCCCTATTCCCTCCCCCCACCTTTCTCCAAATGCTCATGGCCAGCCTCTACTCCTCTACTCTCTCTTTCTCTGTATCTACTCTCTCAACTCCCTTCCCTATGCCCTGAATAAACAAGCTCTATTCTATACTATACTGTCGTCATGTGGCTGGTTCCTCAGGGGGAAGGGATGCTTCAGCATGGGCCTACAGAGGCACCCCCTTACCCCTTACTGCACCTCCACCAAACATATTCCTTCTCTCTTTTTAATTTTATAAAACACAACAGATTCTAGTCAGCCCAGGCCTGGCAAACGTGATTCAGGCAGGCCCTGCCCTTCTCCCCAATCCCCTCCGCCTAGTTAAAGAGCATTAGGTTACATTCCTTAAGCTAGCCCAGAAGTTCTATTCCCTTATTTGTCCACTTCCTCTTCTTGAGGCAGACCACCAACGCCCAGCTATCAAAGTCTTGAAGTCCAGCAATCAAAAGCCCTTTCGGCTCACTTAATTAACATGCCCAATTAAAATTAAACACCTCATCCTAATATAGGGTTTTTCCTTTTACCTTTATAAAATGTTATTTGCCTGTGGGCCATGTCTGTTCCTCTCTATCCAGAGGCAGGCCTTTGTCCTCTGGGACAAATATCCCTGCCCTCCTTCCAGTGTTACCTTCCCCTTCTCCCTCACCCTCTACCTCCTGTCTCTGTCCCTTATCCATACCTTTTGTGAAGTATATATATCAAATAAATCAACATTGTCCTGAGGAAATTGGTCTTGGAGGTCCTGAGTTGATATTGATCCTTTCATTTTATTATTTCATTTTAAGTGTTTTGGAGATTAATAAGAACCATCCACTGGGCTACAGTGTCTGAGGTGTAACTTCTCTTGCTAACGTTGAAATTGTTACTACTGCAGAAAGACTATTATGCCTAAATGGCATGTCTCCCCTCAGGAGAGGTGATGAAACCCAGGGAGAGCCCAAATGAGAGCTTTTGAAGCTATTTCAGAAGTCACAAAGTTAAGCGGTACAGGTACCCCTACCATGAGCTATACCCCTGTAGACATTCTTGCTGATCATGCTGTAGCCTCTGATGTAGCCCCAGATGACAACAGTTGCCTAAGTTGCCCTAGAGGCAACCTTTGTCCATCTCAAACTAATTGAAACCACCATAACTTTGCTTGGGCCTACTAAAGTGTGTCCTGAGAGTGACTCTGAAAAGAAACCAGGGAGGAAGAGAGACAAAAGTAATTTTAATATAGGTCAGAGAAAAATACTAGGAACACTTGACCCAGGACAACATGTAAGGGACAGAGCATGCCCAAAAGGAACTCTGGTCTACTATCTGATCCTGTCACCTGTGGGAAGCCATACCGTGGTAGGATGTACTCGAGTAGTTTCTCTGCCACCAGCTGAGCAGTCTCATGTTTGGTAGGAGGTGCTTCAGTCCAGCCTGGAAAGGTCTCTACAAACACCTGTACCTGTATTTTCCAGGTTTAACCTCAGTGAAATTGACTTCCCAAAAAACACCAGGTTGGGTGCCTCTCAGCTGTGTCCCTTGAGTTATGCTGTTCTTAGTTGCATTGGTAAGCTAGCAGGCATTGTAGCTGGAATCTTGTATCTTGAGCTCTGCATGGCGAATCAGATCCTGCATGCTCCATGTGCCCGTGTGAGTGGACTGGTGCATCTTGGTTAGGATTTGATCACCTAGATTAGCAGGTAGGATAAGCTTTTCCTCCACTGACTGCCACCATCTCTCCAGGAACTGAGTCATGGGCTTGACCCATCGGAGGTCCTCTGCTGTATATGTGGGATCAACTGGTAATTGGGGATCCTCTGAGTCTGGAAATGTGATGGCTAATAGAGGTTCTGCTTTCAGAGCTATTTCCTTAGCTGCTCAGTCTGCCACGTTATTGCCTCTGGTGACTGGATCATCACTTTTCCAATGCACTGGGCAGTGGATAATGGCTAGTGTTTTGGAGAACTCAAGAGTCATTAACAGGGCCAAGATTTTTTTTTCTTATTTTTAATAGTCTTTCCTTCTACAATTAAAAGTTCCCTTTCTCTGTTTATTGCCATGTGAACATGAGCAATAGCAAAGGCATACTGACTGTCAGTGTAGATATTTAGCTTTTTGTCCTTTCCTAAAGTCAGAGCCTTTGCTAGTGCAACTGGCTCAGCCCGTTGAGGTAAAGCCTCTGCCCAGATGACTTCTTTCTTTGACATTACCGCTGCCCCTGAATACCTCCATCCATTCTGCATGAAGCTGCTGCCATCAGCAAACCAGGTTACCTCTGCAATTAGGAAAGGGGTGTCTTATAAGTCTGCTCAAGTGCCATGCACTTGTACCAGGATTTCCACAGTCATGAACTGGTGTCTCTAAATCTTGGTTGGGCAGCAGGGATCTGGAAGGAAATTCTGATAGGGTTCAGAATAGTTTGATAATGTGTCACGCAGGCATTACTAAGACAGTAGTCTGGAGGTTGCTTTAGGATTCCTTAGATAGCATGGGGAGAGGTGATAACCAGGGTTTGTCCCAAAGTCAGCTGATCTGCATCCTTCACCAGGAGAGCCACTGCTGCCACCATGTGGAGGCAGGGTGGCCATCCTGTAACCACTAGATAGGTCTTTTTGGACAGATAACCTACCAGGTGGTGCCATGGTCCCAGATGTTGGGTTAGAACCCTTCTGGCTACTCCTTTATGTTCATCTATGAATACATAAAAGGGCTTAGATACATCTGGCAATCCTACGCCAGTGCTGACAAGAGGGTTTCTTTCAGTGTACCCAGGGCCTTTTGATTGCTATCAGTCCAAGAGAAGCCTGGCTGTTCCTTAGTGGCTTCATATAGAAGCTTGGTCAGTTCAGCAAACTCAGAGATCCATAGGCGGCAGAAGTCCAACATCTTTAGTACTCCCCTTAATTCTCTTGTATTTTTAGGTGTGGATTCTCAGGACTGTTTCTTCTCTAGCTTGAGATAACCAGCTCTTACCTCCTCTTAGGATGTAAACTAAATATTGTGCCTCCTTTTTGCAAAACTGGGTCTTCTTTGCTGATACATGGTACTCTAGTTTCCCTAGGGTCTGCAGAAGTTCAGTGTCTTTCAGGCATAGTTCCTGTGTGCTGCCTGCAATAAGCAAGTCATCTACACATTATAAAAGGGTTATTTGGGGGTATAGGGAATGAAGCTTACTCAAGCCTCATGCAAAGCTTCATTAAAGATGGTTGGAGAGTTCTTGAAGCCTTGAGGGAGACTGGTTCAGGTTAGTTGTCCATTAATTCCTTTGTCAAATTGTGTCTGTGGACCTTGACCTCCTTAAAATGCACTAAGACCAAGTCGACTGGGATAGAAATCATCTGTCCCATTTCTTCCCTTTTTAGTCACAGAATTGTAAAGATTCCACACACAAAATAGACAGCCACAAAGGGTGGTAAAGGCTAGCCAGCAGATTCCCTGCTTATATGAAAGAGAAAAGGAAGACAGGACAGTGGCTGGGAGTCATGTAGCAGGGTTCTATGCCTGCTCCATCTTTCCCAGAAATTAAAACCAAGGGCACTCCTTCCCTTAGGGGCTCTGGAATGTCTTCTAATCCCCCATGGCTACAACCTTTCAGCATGCCCGCTGAAGAGGGGTTCCTTGTCTGCTTTAGTCATCTGCCACAATGAAAAATCCAACATCCAAGGCACACAGACACAAGTCTGACAGTGACACAAACACCAACAATGAGATTTTTTTTTAACCAGCCCATCTTCCAGCCATTCAGTGAGTCCTGGAGGTCTTGGGATTCCTGGACAATGCGCCAAGATATTATGCCCAAGTCATGGGGATCCCAAGACCACTGATGAGTCAATTCTGATTCAAGCATGGGTCCTTATCTCGAGCAAGGACTCTCACCATCACCCTCCCAGCGGGTCAGAGTGAGCCTCAAGTCTAGGGGTGCAGAGTATTTATTGTAGTTACAGCAAGCTTGAGAAATTTCCATATGGGTCAGCAAGTTAATATTTTTAAAACTGCATTTCTGGCATAATCTGCAGGAACCAGACACCTGGGCAAAACCACCTGACAGACAGGATGATTAGGTTATCTATTCTCCGCAGGGTGTCTTAGGTTATTTATATGTATCTTTACCCTGCTATTGTAGCCTTACTGGCTTTGGAGGGGTGAGGGTACTGTCATGGGATGTGTATTTAAGTGGACTTTGTAGTTTTCTTCCTGGAATTGGAGTTTAATCCTTGGTCTCACACAAAATGAAGTTTTTCAAAAAGAGGGGAATGGGGGCATTGACCTAGTTAGATTACTTCATGCTAATTTGAAGTGTTGTGTTCCTTCATGCAAGTCCACTCTTCATTGGCTCAATATCTTATTTCTTCTCATCACTTTGTGCACAACCACTTGACAAACTGCAACAAACTACAACAAGAGCAACCAGTTTGCCAATCAGCTCCCTCTGTAGGGGCTCTAGCATTTATACATCCTCTGAAATGTGGATGCATTTATATTAAATGTTAACTTTAATATAAATGTGTATAGTAAATTAATATGGCAGCTGTATTTCTTTATCCTAGCTAGTTCCCAATAACCACACAGAGAAATCAAGATTTATATTCAAGCTTGACCTCAATACCCAAGGGTCGAGCCTAAAATTACAAACTCTATTTTGTATTTAGACTCCATCTTATGTTAAGCTTGTCCTCAGACTAAACTCAGTTAACTGGAAAAAGTACAACTTGTTCCAGGAACCAAGATACCTCTAGCAACAGCCATAACTTCCCTTTTTTTTTTTTTTTTTTGGTTTTTTCGAGACAGGGTTTCTCTGTGTAGCCCTGGCTGTCCTGGAACTCACTCTGTAGACCAGGCTGGCCTCGAACTCAGAAATCCACCTGCCTCTGCCTCCCAAGTGCTGGGATTAAAGGCGTGTGCCACCACCATCCAGCTAAAATGTGTAGCCCAGGTTGGCCTCGAACTCATGATCCTCCTGCCTCTGCCTCCTTCAGCAAATCCTACCAGCGTGCGCCACCACAACCGGCCCATAACTTTCCTAAAAACAGCCATTCCACTCTAAGTCGTAGCCAATCAGCTCCTAAAAGGAAAGTACCTAATGTTCCAGATGTTTTGAAGTAGATTACTTAAATTAACCAATCATGTAACTCCTATATTGAAAAGTCCCCTACCCCGCTGTAACTGTGATAAAAAGTCAAGGCTTCACCAGCTCAAGACTGTTCATACCCATCCAATGCATTGCAGAAGTTGGGGGTTCTGAGCTTAAACTTGAATAAAGACTCTTTATTTTTGCATAAGAGTTAGATTTTTGATGGTTTCTGGTGGTCTGTGGGGACTTCAAGATCTGAGCATAACAAATACTTGGGCAGTCAAATGATCTTAATCTCCTAAACTAATCTAGCTACCTCCCAGTCAAAATCCCAATAATACTTGCATTTTTGGCCTTCAACTCTCCAGCTGGACTCTGTGAACTCTTTCCTCCTTCTCATAGCTAATCTGAATCTCTCTCCCTCTCTCCCTCCTTCCCTGGCTGGCAGAAGTCCCGCCCTATTCTCTCTTCTGACCAGTCATTGGGTGATCAGCACTTATTACAAAACAAAGGATAAATGTAAGAGTTGTTTACACAAATTTGAGACATAGCATTACAAAGCTGTGTCCAAATTGAAATAAACTATAAGGGCAGAGAAATCAGAATTTGGATAACACGAGGATAACATAATGCACAAAAATTTTATGCCAATAGAAAAATCCCCAGAATTTCAAGTGTCATATACTTGCCAAAACTATCTGCAGCTGGCAAAATCACATCCCTGATGGAGCACAGGCAAATCATAGTTAGCTGCTATGGACAGTCTGAAGCAGTCTCATATCCCACATCTGGGATTAAAATGAAAACATTCTTACAATATTTCTTCGTTTTTAAAGAAGTCAAAATTCTCACTACACAGATGGGTTTCCTGAGGGTTGTTTTCTTGTCCACATAATGAGAGTCTCATTGGATCAACTCTATAGAGGGATAATGATGTTAGTTTGTTTTTACACAGAGTTCATGTAGCTCAAGATAATCTTGAACTGACCATACAGCTGAAGACGGCTTTGACCTCCTGGTCCTCATGTCTCAGTCTCCTGAGAGATGGATTACAGAGGTGCATCCTCATTCGTGGCAGTCTGTTCTTTACCAAAAATATCTTTCAATTAGTGTGATAGTTTTGTCAACTAAATGAAATTTATAATGACTGGGAGAAATAATCTCATTAAAGAAACTGTCTAGATTTTTATCTGTGGGCACAGCTGTGGGACATTATTCTAACTATGTTAATTGAGGAGAGAATGCCTGCCCACTCTAGTTGGAACCATTCCCTAAGTTTGGGTCCTGGACTGTTTAAAAGTAGAGAAAGAGAACCACACACAGGTGTAGATTCATTCTTTCTCTTCTCTTAAAAAAAACTTGTTTATTTTACTTCCTGTATATTAATGTTTTGCAAGTGTGCAGGAATGTGCACCACATGTCATATATGCTTGCTGGATTTTCTGGAACTGGGGTTATGGATGGTTGTGAGCTACCTTGTGGGTACTGGGAATCAAACCTAGACTGTCAGCAAGAGCCATGAGTGCTCTTAACTGGTGAATCGCCTCTCTAGCCCCATCTCTCTCCTCTTGATGTGACTAGCTACTTCCAAGTTCCTAATCCCTAACTTCTAGACAATCATGAATTGCAATCTAGAACTACAATAAGCCCTTTTGTGAAAGTGTTTCATCACCTGGGACAGTTAGTAGCCTTATGATCTTTTGGTTCTAAATGACATGTCTCCACCCAGGGCCAGAGATACAGATCCCATTCTTGTGATCAAAAGAAATCTAACAACATATTAAAATAATTTTAAAAAGAAAAGTTCAGCATAGTGCCACATATTCATAATCCCAGCACTTGGGAGATAGAAGGAGGAGAATCAGGAGCTCAAAGTCATCCTCAAATACACAGAGAAGGTGAGGTGAGCCTGGGTTACATACAGCACTGTCTCAAAAAGTAAAATAAAAGCTAGAGAGATTGCTCATGGTTAACAACACTGGTTGCTCTTGCAGAGGACTCCTGTACATTTCCCAGCACCCAGATGACACTCACTTCTGACTGTAAATTCAATTTCAGGTATTCTAATGGCTCCTTCTAGCCTCCACAGGCACCAGTCATGCAAGTGTTTCATAGACATACATGCAGGAAAGCACGCATCCACATAAATAAGTACATATGATAACATAGAATTCATCCCCTTCCTCCACTCCCTCTCAAACCCCCCAGCACATACATACTGTTTTTTCCTCTTTCCTCCTTCATAGCACCTGTATTCTACTATCTTCCTCTCTACAGCTTCTCTGCCTCCTTCCTGCATGGTTTCTTTTAAACTTTCCATGCTCTGCAGTTACTCTGGGTTATATACTAAAATCTAGAGATTTAGAGCTAGGATCCACATATAAGGGAGAACATGTTTTTCCTGGGTTTGGATTACTTCACTAAGTATAATATTTTGAGTTTCATTCACTTATGTTGTGGTTCGAATATGTTTGGCACTATTAGGAGATGTGGCCTTGGTTGTAGTTTGTGTGGCTTTGTTGGAGGAAGTGTGTCACTATGGTGGTGGGCAATGAGACCCTTCTTCTAGCTGCCCATGAAACAGTCTTCTGTTTGCTCTCATAACAAAATGTAGAACTCTCAGCTCCTCCAGCACCATGCCTGTTTTGAACCTGCCATGCTCCTGCTTTGATGATAGTAGACTGAACTTCTGATCTGTAAGACTGCCCCAATTAAATGTCTTCCTTTGTAAGAGTTGCCTTGGTGTCTCTGCACAGCAATGGAAACCCTAACCAAGACAACTGATCTATAAATTGTATTCTTCTTTACAGCTGAATAGAATTCCATTGTGTAAGTATATCATAATTTCATTACCCAATCATCAGCTGATAAAATACTTAGGCTGATTTCATCTCTTAGTTATTTTGAACAGAGTAGCAATGAATATGGCCAAGCAGGTATCTCTGTAGTATTATACTAAGTTTTTAAAATATATGCCGAGGGGTGGTATAGCTAGTGTCTATGTAGATCTAATTTTAGCTTTTTGAGAACTCTGCATACTGATTTCCAGGTGGCTGTAGCAGTTGATAGTTCACCAGTAGTGGATGACAGTTCCCTTTCCCTCACTTTCACAAGCATTTGTTGTCAGCTGTTTTCTTGATCTTCACCATTTTGACGGGAGAAGTTGAATTTTTTTTTTTTTTTTTTTTTTTTTTTCGAGACAGGGTTTCTCTGTGTAGCCCTGGCTATCCTAGAACTCACTCTGTAGACCAGGCTGGCCTCGAACTCAGAAATCCACCTGCCTCTGCCTCCCAAGTGCTGGGATTAAAGGCGTGCGCCACCACCGCCCGTCGAGAAGTTGAAATTTGAAAGTAGTTTTAACTTGCATTTCCCTGGTTGCTAAGAATATTGAACACTTCTAAAAATATTTATTTTAGCCATTTTAATTTCTTCTTTTAAAAATTCTCTGTTCAGATACATAACCCCTTTTGTTGTTTTGTTTTGTTTTTCGAGACAGGGTTTCTCTTTGTGTAGTCCTGACTGCCCTGGAACTCTCTCTGTAGATCAGGTTGGCCTCCAATTCACAAACAAGTGTTGGGATCAAAGGCATGTGCCACCACGACCACTTTTTTCTTTCTGGTTTTTCGAGACAGGGTTTCTCTGTGTAGCCCTGGCTGTCCTGGAACTCACTCTGTAGACCAGGCTGTCCTTGAACTCAGAAATCTGCCTGCCTCTGCCTCCCAAGTTGCTGGGATTAAAGGCATGTGCCACCACTGCCCAGCTATAGACCACTTTTTAATTGAGCCATTTCTTCTTCTTTTTTTATTCTTTGGTTTTTGAGTTTTTTGTATATTGGGTATTAATTCTCTATTGGATGTAGAGCTGGCAAAGAATCTCTCATTCTATGGGCTTCTTCGTCATTGGACAGATTGCCTCTTCTATGTAATAGGGGTTCTCTAAGGGAACAGAACTGATAGAGTGAACAATTTAAAAGACTAGCCTACTGTAGTCTGAGTAGTCCAGCAATGGCTGTCCTACAGAAAAGCCAAGGATCTGCTAGCTGTCTATGAGAACGGACATCTCAGGGGTTTGTTCTTGTTGTTTTTGTTTGTTCATTAAAAAGAAAAAAAAAGAAAAAAAAGAAATTAATTTAATAATAATAATAAAAAAAAGAATGGACATCTCTGCAGTCCCAATCTGCTGAAGAATGATATGGTCCAAGTGGTTGAGTAGCCTGGACCTTTTGGAGAGCCTTCTTCTGTTCTAGACATCACAAAAAGCTAGCATTTTTCCGAGTCACTTGATATATGGGTCAGAGTAACACACTGAAGTGAGGAATATGATGATTCCAAAATCCAAACAAGTCCTTTCAATTTTATTTGGATTTATTTCCTATCCTCTGATGCACAAATGCCTTTCCAATAAGTCCAATGTGGTTGCTACCTCCTACTTACTTGGTCAAATTGGCATGATGTCATCCAAGTAGAGGGCCAGTATGATCTTTTTCTGGGAGAGACATATGATCAAGATCACTTTGAACTAAGTTATGACACAGAGCTCGAGGGTTAATAAAAAATAAACTCGAGGTAAAACTGTAAAGGTATATTGCTAGATCTGCCAGCTGCAGGCAAATTGCTTCTTGTCTTCCATTAGATCAATAGCTCCATATCATATAGCAGCAGAGATGTGCTAATCTGTTCAAGTAAGGATATCATATCTGATAAAGCAGCTTCAGTCACTGCTTGTTAAGTTTTTCAATTGTTGCCTGTCATTCTCCACTATCCATCTATCTTCTACATTGGCCTGATAGAATTAAAGAGAAATGTAGGGACCACCACCCCTGTGTTTTCAAGTCCTTGATGGTGGCACTAATCTCTGCACTTCCTCAAGGGATGTAACATTATTTTTGATTCACCATTTGCCCTTGCAGAGGCAACTCCAATTGCTTCCATTGACCTTTTCAACCATAATAACCCTCACTTCACAGGTCAGGGAACCCATGTTGGAATTCTGCCAACTTCTAAGTATAACTATCCCATTTATACATTCTGGAACTGGGGAAATGACCACAGGATGAATTTCAGAATCCACTGGACCCACAATAAGTTGGACTTTAGCCAAAACTCTATTAATCAAGTCCCTTACCTCTAAGTCCCTACTTAAACTAGAGGGCCACAATGTTTTGGGGAGTCTCCTGGAATCACCATCAATTCAGGACAAATATCATATACAGAAAGTCTGTACAATAGCTTTTTCGCTTCCTTTCTTGTACCTGTATGTTATAGAGTAATGGCTCTATTTTCTTTTAGCAGTTTCAACATTTCAGGATATACACTGATATATTTGATTCATTTGGAGTTGGTTTTGTGGAGGGTTATACAAGTGAGTCTAATTTCATTCTTCTGCTTATGGACATTCAGTTTTTCCAACACAATTTTTTAAAGATGCTGTCTATCCTCCAGTGCATATTTTTGACATCTTTGCCAAGAATCAGTTGACTGTAACTATCTGCACTTAAGTCTGGGTCTTTATTCTGTTCCATTGATTCACATGTCTGCTTTTATGTGAGTACCACACTGGTTTTACTACTGTAGAAGTATTGTTAAATTAATGTTCTTGTTTTTGTTTATCAACTTGACACAACCTAGTTATCTGGGAACAGGGAACCTTAACTGAGAAATCACCTTCATCGGGCTATCTGCAGACAAGTCTGTGTGGCACTATTTTTTTTTTGAAGATTTATTTCTATGTGTGTGAGTGTTTCACATGCGTGTATATTTGTGCAGCACAAGCTTACCTGGTGCCCAAGAGGCCAGAAGAGGGTATTGGATCCCACATAACTGAAGTTATGGATAGTTGTGAGCTGCCATGTGGGTGCTGAGAATTGAACCCAGGTCCTCTGCAAGAACAAGTGCTCTTAACTGCTGAGCCATCTTTCTAGCCCTGTGAAACATCTTTTAAAATTATTAATGATTGAGGGCCTAGCCCATTAAGAGCAATGTCACCTGTAGGCAGGTGGTCCTGGGTGGTATAAAAAGTAGGTTGAGCAAGCCATGGTGAACAAGAGCATACAGGTTCCTGCTTTGACTATAAAATGTACGATTAAATAAATCTTTTCCTTCTCAAACTGCATTTGACCATGGTCTTTGTTATAGCAACAGAAAGTAAATTAGAATGACAGCTCTGTAATATAACGATATAACTTAAAACTCCAGCACTCTTCCAGGGCCTTCTATACTTCATATGAGCTTTATGATGTTTTTCTATTTCTATCATTTTTATTGGTATTACATTGAATCTGTAAATTGCTTTTGGAAGAATGGTAATTTTCACAATATTAATTCTACCAATCCATGAGCCTATGAAATCTTTTAATCCTCTAGTATCTTCCTCAATTTCTTTCTTCAAAAATATAAAATTTTCTTTGTAGTGGTCTTTTACCTCTTTGGTTAAAAAAAAAAACACTAAAGATGTTTGAAAAAAACATAGGAAATCGTATTATTTTTAAAGCTCACTTTAAAATGTTTGTATAATCACACACATATTTCTAGATTGAGTGACTGCACATGAGGTGATAATGCCTCACGTGGGAGCCATACATTATTTAAAGAAACCCCAGTGCCAAGAAGGGAAAGGGAAACATTCCGAGTTGTCGGTCGGGGTATCTAAGACAGTCCGAGTTGTCGGTCG
>JADRCC010180188.1:383-14556 GCA_019843855.1 Hylomyscus alleni | reverse complement strand
GTGTGTGTGTGTGTGTGTGTGTGTGTGTGTGTGTGTGTGTGTGTGTAGTGTGTGAATTGTCAAACAGGAAGAGCTGCTTCAGGTCAACGTTCTTATTGGCAACAGGGTTATGTGTCTTCTCTGAAGCCTCATGTGTATCTATTCACAGAGAGGAGCATTGTTCTCTCCTGAGGTGCAGATGCATTACACATACATGGATGACACATACAGTGTGCATTGGGGTGGGAGTGGAGTATGTCCTGGTAGGTGTAGGTCTTCACAAAATCAATGAAATAGGGCCTTGACTGAAGGATGCATTTTTGTTTTCTGTGGCTCCTTTTCCTGCTGCTGGAGCCTGAGCCTGCTCTGCTGTTGCCTCAACAACATCCAAAGGAGGAAGCAATCATTGGTTTGAGAAGAATCCCTGAGCCAATGAAATGTCAGCTCAGCTATTGTTTCCAGATGCCTAAAGGAGACTGGTCTATAAGACGAAGCAAACTCTGTTGAGCAGAATATTTGAGAATGGACAGAGAACTCAGTTTTCTAGTGAATGAAGAGTTTTTCACTTTGATTCATTGAAGAAATTCTTGCCAAAATCTGAAGCTTCTCTTCTTGCCTTAGGATGGGAGGCCCAGTGATTTAGATTCTGTGTTTGATGGTTAAAGACTTTGCTTTCTAAATATCTGCTTTACTCGTAAGGATCCGGGAAAGGTGGTAGCAGGCAGAACAAACACTAAATTCTAGGAACCGGCTAATCCGTATGGTCTCCATTCACAGGGAAGCCACTTACTAGCAGGTGACTTTGGACAGTGCCTTACTCTTTCTGAACCTTGATTTCCTCTACTGTAAGGTGGAGTGGTGTTATGTTTTATACAACATGGAAAACATGCACTGAACCCAGATGGTCTCCTGAAATACTCCTTTGTGCATGCTATTTCATTATTCTTTGCCTTTTGCTTCAAACAGCAGAGTAAAGAAATGCATATAGTCAATTGATAAATAAGGTAAGATAGATTGGGATTTTTTTGGCTGAAATTTTACTGTGGGACTCATCTTCTCATGGTTTGTGAACCCTGAGGACATATTGCCTCCACCCAAACCTTTCAACCCTTATATTCCAGTAGAGTTGCAAATGACCTCGCCGACTCTTAGTCATGTTCAATAAATGTGCCAGTGCCAATGTCATTGTCTCTGTCTCTCCACCAGTGGGCCAAATTGCAGGGTCAGACAGGATACTCACTTGGACATCTCTGGACTCTTACGGAACATAGCTTTTGGTGGTTACAGAATAAATGGTAGCTGCTATGGCTGCTATTCTTCTGAGAGAAGAGTAGATGTGAATGCAAGCTTTTCAGTCCCATTGCAGTTGCTGGAGTTGTGAGAGAGGGGGAAGTTAAGCTGAAAAGATTTAATCAATGAAGAGATGAGTGCTGGAGGATCCTAAATCAGGGCGTAGCAAAGAGGCTACTGACTTTTGAACAAATATAGAAAAAGGAAACAGATAGCAAAATGCTGAAGTTAGTAGTCTTGTCCCGATTTCATCTCTTGGCCATTTCTCATGTGTCCATTGGCTGGAGTAATTTCATCTGATCAGGCAGAGGGTTTTAGGCTGTAGGAATAACTTGCTGCGCATGCACACACACACACACACCTATGGTATGATTCCCATTTTAGGTGACTTCTGAGAGCCTAGGCCTTAATGGTAGAGAGCAAAGGCAGCCAGATGGAGTTTAGCCACGGCTTGGTGCAGAAGAGAGAGGCAACAGTAGCATGTATACTTGAGGATTCTGGCGGCACAAGTTATTGGCCTTGCTCCAGGGAATACTATTGGGGCTCCCTGAAATGGGAAGAGCTAACTGGGTGCCCTAAGCTAGTTATGATCATGGTTTGGTGATGCTACAGACAGAGACAGCTGGGGGGCACCTACTCCCGACAGAATTGTGGGCAGAGGCCAGGCAACCAACCCACCCAGGATGGGACTGTCATATAGAAATATTCCCATCTGGATAGTTCTAGAGAAGCAAGTCTGGGTAATGATAAACTATGAATTTTATGCATGAGCTGAACATTGAAAAACTTCAGCCCCAAGCTCCCGGCTTGCATCTGAGCCAAATCCCACTCGCACAGCATTTAATCAGCTTCCTGACAGATCCCAGTAAAAGGGAGATGAATTTACGAGATTGATTAGCTAATCCCCAAGTGCTGTGCTTACTCCGTGATCCAAGAGCACCAGGCTGGGGCCTCTAGACTTTCTGCTGCACAGCTGCTCCAATAGCAGGTGGGCCTAGGGACCGCCCCCTAGAGAGGAGGGCTGAGCTAATGTGTTCTTGCTCTCAGGCTCGCTCTCCAGCTCAAGATGCTCCCCAACCTCGGATGCATCTGGGCCTTTGGAGTTATTCTCATCTTTGCCCTCCACTCCCTATGTGGTCCCTGCCAATTTATTACTCATCCCCACCTTGTGCCAAAGATGCCTTGTCCTTGTCTCTACCAATGTAAAGCGTGTCAGCTTTCAAGGTCTGCCTAGAGCCTCTCCTACTCCAGGAAGCTTTCCCTGATTGAACATTCCCTTCTCCTGTTTCTAATGTTTGTCCCAATCCCTGATAATCACAGACTATGGCTAGAACTGAACCAGAAGGTAGCTAGTTCTATCCAACCACATCTGTAAATGTTAGATTTATTTCATCACACAGGGAACATGTTTATCATAACAAGTCAAAAAGTACAGAAAGGTTTTAAGAAGCAATTAATCTCTCCCTTGACTCCTCATGGCTCATGTCATCTCAGAAAACCAATATTCTCAGGATCAATGTTCTGTCTCTGCTCAAACAGACTCGTATACACATGTAACCTCTCCATGTTACTGTTAATAATATTGAAGCCCAGAAAGGGACATAATTTTCCAAGATCACACAGCTGACTAGGAAGTGAGTTGAAAATAGAACCCTGGTGCCCAGGCTCCCAGTTCCCAGCCTGGTACAGTTGTGGCTTAGTTGCTTCCTGAGAGTCTTCTGTCCTCAAGTGAACTATAAACTCAACCAAGGGGGTGGGGTGGCAGGAACAACCCATGTGTTCTCCCCTGCATTTCTCACAACACCTAGCACAGTTTTGAGCATCTGGTCCAGGCTGTTTACTAAATGTTTGTCTCCTCATTTTAACTTCTCTCTGAAACAAGCTACAGTATAAATAAAGAAAAAGAAAATGTTTGACTCGGTGCCTGGCTTCACTAGACTGTAAAGCTGAGCCACACAATCATGCAGAAATTGATTGTTAAGATGGTTAGGGTAAAAAAAAAAAATCCAGCTGAAGTCTTAAATGATTGGTAGCTTTGTACAGATATCTGAAGGCAGAGATAAAAAAGAGCTTGAATGGGTGAGAGATGTATGCCCTGTGCTGTGCTAAAGGAGCCATGAGCCTGCCTTAGGGTGGGGTTGAAACTGTTCTGGAAGTGGGATTGAGGGCCTTGGGTACCACATCAGCTCTTAAGCCTTCCACTCTGCAAGACTAATGGCCAAGTCAGCTGCTACAGTCTGTCCCCTCCTCACACGATGCTGCTGAAGCCTCCACTGGCTCCAGCCAAGGGCTTAAGGCTCCTTCCTCTTTCTGAGAACCTGCTTTATGGCCATGATATTCCTTTGTGGCATAATGGTGCTGAGACTTGTATAGATTTATGTGATATATTTGTTCTTTGTTAATCAGTTGTGAGGGGAGAGGAGACTGGCCTGGAATGAAGGCCATTATCTCCATCCACAGGGATTGTCTTCCTGCCTCAGTGCAGCCTCTGGCCACATCAGCTGCTAGGGAGGCAGAACCCTTGGGAAAAATCATAAACACTAATTGAATTTTTGAACTGCAACAAACGTTCAAAATTATCTAACAAGATTATTAATGCCTCCTATTTAAACAGCATTTCATAGTTTATGAAATGACTATATGTGACTCATTCTTTTGATTTTAGGTGTAGAGTCCTTTGTTTATTTCAAAAAGATCCTGCCAACTGGAGAGGAGATGGTTGTTAATTTCTTACATGTGAAAATGGCATTGTGGTTACTGTTCTCGTATTGGGAGGTAAATTATCAAATATTTAGAGAATGATGTGTCATTGATGTTGGAAACCTTAAAATGTTATAGCATTTAAATATCATAACTAGGACCAGAGGAATATGGACTTGTTGCTTAATGAGTTGGTTTCTGGAGATGGCTTACTATTGTTTTATTTAAAAAAAAAAAAAACTAATGCCCCTATCTGTACACTGAAAAAGTTACACAATTATATGAGAAGGAAGAGACAGACATAAGGGACAAAACCGGCAAAGCCTTGGTAAATGTTGAGTCTAGGTGATGAATATAAAAGAAATTACTAAAATAATCAAAGTACCTAGTATACTTACATGAAAGTTGTCTATATAAAACTCAGTACTGGTCTTAAGTCTAAATTTAGGTGCTCTGTGTATTTCAAAAACATTTATCATCATAAATGGATGGAATCAATGAAACTTTTAATATGAGCAGGCTTGTGGAGAAATGAACACATAGCTTTCTGTAGCTAATCCAGATCGTACTAAAGAGGAATCATGTGTCCTAAAAGCAGTCAGAAGATTGGAGGACAATGATGGCGAGGAGGCAATGACTGAGTCACTGTGTGGCTGTGCATTCCTGGTTCATTGACAAGTAAGAGAGCAGAGCTGTGCCAGTTGTCTACTGTGGCTGATCGGAATGAGTGATAGGCAAGTTAGTTGTTATACAGACAGTTCTGAGGTAACAGCTACCACAGCTCATGATGAGGCTTATCTTAAGGGTTCTGAATTATTGAGCGGAAGATACATTTTGGTCCCATGCCCCCTACAGGTCACCCATGAATGGATGGAGCATGGAAATGTGACTGACATTTTCATCAGCTCATTTACATTAGTTTGTACCACCCAGCTCAGAGTTTCACATCTCACTGCATAGCTGGTAGGTGGGACTTAGCAGGGCTCTCAAAAATTGGCCTGTCATGGCATGATGGTAGTGGCAAATGGGCCAAGCTTTGATAAAAAAGAGACATCGGTAGAAAGGATCAGTCACTTGGCCTTATTTCTATATGATCTATTGGTCACTTGAGGTTTTGCTCATGAGAAAGTAGGAGGAACCAACAAGGCAGTAGCACCTTCCAGATTACACACCCAGAGAAAGAGTCACCCATCTTCCTGCCGGCAGGGCGTTGAGGCTTAGTTCAGAGCTCAACAAATAGAGCCATTAGGTTGCAGGCCAGCTCTCCCAACCACACAATGAATGGTACTTTGTGGGGACCACTTTGTCCCTGCCTCTACTTTGCTACACCCTCCCAGCTTCAGCCCCACCAGACAGAAGAGCTCTCGACCATCCCAGTGCAGGAGGAAAAGGGACAGGGACATAATTTGCATTTTCCCTTGGCAAGCTTTTGCCCAGTGTCTACATCAATCACTCTAAAGGATAAATGCCACCAAGAGAATGGAGAGAGAGGGAGAGCAAACGAGAGAGCAAATATAGAGAGTGAGCTAGATTGAATAAACCTGCCCAACTCCTGATAGAGGGAGCAGGCTGGTCACAGGAAAGCGAGCCAGAATGAATCCTTGGAGAGTCTCCTGAATCTCTGGGACCTCAGCCTCTAGGAAATTAAACCTCCTCCTGTGTCATGTTTGATAGCTGTGTTCTAAAATCATTGAGTCTGGGTCTGGAAGAAATCTGGCTGTTCACAAGGGCCTTATGCAGAATGGGTATAACAAATGAATATAAGTGGATAGAGATAGACCTGGATGCAGTGCATCTTTGTTAGTTTCATTTTCTTCCTGGTATTGTATGTAACTGCATGTAAATAAGCCAGGACTTATGGAAGGCAAAGAATTGACCCAATACAACCCAGCTAATTAGTTGAAGCAGAGCCCCAGAATCCTAATCTAGTCTTTAAAAAAAGGGGGGGGCGAGATCTCAAGTTCAAGGGATGGCCTTGAACTCATGATCTTTTTGTCTCCACCTCCCAAGTGATGGGATTTTAAGAATGCATTGCCACGTCTGGTTTAATCCGGTACTTTTACAATAAATCATAATACAGTATGTATTGCATGAGGAAACAAATAGCACGCACATACACACCCAGTGAAGAGCTCTTCTCTTTTTCATGGACCTTTTTTGCCAGGCAGTCCTAATTGAAATGTGGCCTTGAGGAAGTGTCCCCACCCTCCGTTGCCTGTCTTCCCACAGCACGGTGGCCATGCCCTGGAGTCAGGCCAGTGTCCAGTAGGTCTTCACTCTCTTTCCTGCCTGCCCCCTCCCTCTCTTGTCAGCAGAGGCTTACTGGAAAGGCCACTCTGAAATGAAGATAACATCTGTGCAGTGCTTGTTAGTAAGTAGCTGCTGGCTGACTTCAGGCTTGGCCATCTCCCTTGGTCTTGCCTGAGCCTTTTGATCTTCGAGTTTCGCTTTCCTGGTTCTTACCTGTAATGCTGAGCACAGGGCTCTCCAGACTCCGCCCAATGGTCCACAGTTGTCCTTACCTCAGCTTCCTCTGTGGTTTCTATAGAAGAGGAGCCAAGAAGCAAACCTAACACAGGCTTTTAAGGGTCAGGGTATCTAAGAAGAGGAAGGGGCCTTCATCTGTCTCCATTGTACAGATAGGGAAACTGAGGATTACTATCATGGTATTATAGCTTCATTTTCATCCCAGTGCAGAACATGAAAGAACAGCATCCCCAAAGAGCATGCTTGGATAGGAGTTCCACCCAATATTGGGCAGAGTAATTAGTAACACTCTTATGAAGGGCAGTCCACTGGAGATGCTGGAAGACATAAAAGGAATGTATTACTTTTACCATAAAATAAAGCACAGTTAAACCATTTTTGGTGAGCAGAAGGTTCTGGAAAATAATTCTCTCAAAAAAGAAAACTGCATCTTCATCTCAATCTTACAGCTTCCCATGGCTCTGGTGGCCCAGCCAGGCTCTCCATTGTCCCTACTCACAGACCCAGTCTTTGTATGCTCTGAAATCAATGATGACAGGATGTAGGCCAGTCAACCTTCAACATCTCAGTCTCCTGGGTCCCAATATGGAGGAAGATAACAGTGATGTGCTAGAGTTTGAGCTATTCCACACAATGGGAGAGGCCTTCACTAAGACTATGCTCTGCTCCCCAAATCATGTACCCCCACAGAGAGTCCAGGTGGACTTAATTCTTCTGGAGGCACGTGGTTTGAAGAGCAGAGCACAGATTGGATTTCATTCCTACTTACCATCTTGGCCAGGTTGGACCGCCTCATCCTGCTGCTGTCCAGACTCCTCAGGACTCTCACTCAACCTGGGATCTTCTGCCTTTTGGATCTGCCTCACCTGTTTACCCCAGCCACCTCACATCTTAGAAGCTTCTTGTTCTTCTGGATATATAACCATTTGTCAGGATTCAGATTCTGACTGGCATGTCTACTGTTTGCTGTGCCCTGCCTTCCCAAACACACCTCTGCTATCTACTGTATCCTTCAACTCAGCTGGTAGGGCCCAGATATAGGATGAGTGGGGCATGACTCTCTCTCCGTGGAGCCCTCTCCTCTTGCTTCTTGTTTGCCTGTCTGGTACTGCTTTTCACTGCAAAAATATATAGACTTCAAGTGCGAAAAGAGTGACAGTGACTAGAGACTGTCATCTAGAGAGCTTAATTGTGTCTGTGAAGTACTGAGCTAAAACTCCCATGCACTGTAGGGGAAGAACTGGATCCAGCTGATGAGTTATGCATGGTATAGAAGTAGCTGAGGAACAGGCGGTGGTGGCGCACACCGTTAATCCCAGCATTTGGGAGGCAGAGGCAGGCAGATTTCTGAGTTTGAGGCCAGCCTGGTCTACAGAGTGAGTTCCAGGACAGCCAGGGCTACACAAAGAAACCCTGTCTCGAAAAAACAAAACAAACAAACAAACAAACAAAACCTCAATTATTCTAGGGCAAAAAGCAAAAAACAAAAAACAAAAACAAGCAAACAAACAAACAAAAAAAGAAGTAGCTGAGGAAGCAGGTGGTTCCTTGAGATCAGTATATCCCCCTCTGGCTACACTGAAAGCCTCTGTCCACCCTACCTTCCAGACACTTCAGCCTTTCGATGAGCTGCTTGTACTGTCATGATGGCCTGAAGATTATGCTGCTAAATGGACCTGAAGAAAACTGCCCAGCACTGGCTCAATCAGTGGGGAGATCACAAGGAAGAAGCCAGGCTCCCTAGAAATCTGCGCTGGGAAAGGGAGGCCGACAGTGGCTCCTCCTCTTCTTCTTCCTCCTGCTGCTCCTCTTCCTCCTCCTCTTTCTTCTCTTCCTCAGATTAGCCAAGTCAAGGGAGGACTGTCAAAAACCTCGAAGAAATAAGAATATGGATAGAACACAAAGAATTCTCTCAGATCCCAGAGCCAGAAAGAGGCAGACAGTGGAAGAAGAGATGCAGAAATCCAGCAGAGCCAGCCATCAATCTTCAAATCTTCAACCTTGACAAGCTGCATCAGTCCTGGGGCAGGGGAGAGGGGAGCTCTAGTGGGAGCCAATCTCCTGGCCAGTAGGGGCCAGCGGAAAAAGAGACCAACAGGAAACAGACTATTCTGAAGTGTCCATAAGTAGTCAGAGGAATGTCTAGGCCAGGGAAACCCAACTCCAGATAGATCCAAGACAGGTGGGGATCTTTGGAAAGTCCGAGAGCAGTATCTCTTGCCATTTAGGATTAGGGTGCCCAGCAGCATCCTCTAATAGTGCAGATAACCTTCTAGAGTGGGTATAGATTCCAAATGACCTAATATGACCAAGGGTCTCTTCAGGAAAAGACATAAGAACTGTTAACTGGTGGGGTACACATTTACTCCCAATACTCAGAGACAGAGGCAGATGAATCTCTGAGTTCGAGGCCAGCCTGGTCTACAGAGCCATTTTCAGGGCTATGCAGAGAACTCTTGTCTTGAAAAACTGAGAGGAAGAGAGTCAGAGACACAGAGAGATTCTGCTTGTTCACCATTAGAAATGTCTACCTCCCCGTTCTTCTAAAGTCTATGGAAAGAACTACACACCTGCCAGGAATATTACAGTTTAGTCATATCAACCAAGAAATTTGGTGAGCAGGAACCAAAGGGATGGTGCCCGGGAGTGAAGGAGCTGCTGGTGCATGGAGTGAGCGTGGGTTCCTCTGCTAGGAAGGACGTTCTTCAGAAGCCTTGCTTGGTTAGGATTTGGGGGTCTTAGCAGAGGCCTCAACTCAGTTGAGATTTCCTTCTGGGGAAGTGGAATGAAGACTGGGAAGTGATTGAGGCCAAAGAGAAATTTCCCAAAGAAGCTTCTCTCAGCTACAAAGAGAAGGCTCTCACACCAAATCAAATGTTTCAGGCCTGTTCAGATACAATTGTTATTTACGTTTGTTCAACCATGTTAGAAAATATGCAGGTTTCTTCTTTGGTTTACTAGGTTTTCAAACACAGCCCTAGGGGATGGCAGAAAGGTTCAATGGGGCGGGATGCAGGAGAGATGGCTCAGCCTCTAAGAGCCCTGACTGCTCTTCCAGAGGACCAGAGTTTAATTTCCAGCACCCACATAGCAACTCATAACTGACTGTAACTCTGGTTGGAGAAGACCTGACACCTTCACACAGACATAAATGCAGACAAAACACCAATGCACATAAAATAAATAATAAAATTTTAAAATTATTTTTAAAAAGGAAAGGTTCGATGAGTAAAGATGCTGCAAAAGCCTGACTAACTTCAATCCTCAGACCCAAAGAAGAAGTAAAGGACCAGTTCCCTAGGTTGTCCTCTGACATCCACATATGTGCTATGAAATTCATATGCCAACATTCAGGCACATGCATTTTACACACACACCTTCATAATAAATCAATTTAAAGAAAGACATCTTTGGGGTTACAAAAAAATAGTTTAATGGTAATGTCTTTGCCCAGCATATCCAAGGTTCTAGGTTCAATCCTCAGCACCACCAAAATAAAGAAAATTAATTAAAACTTTCAAGATCATCAAGGAACAGGAGACAGAAAGACTACTAGAAGCAGAGGCTTCTGAGAAACCTTGCTGAGAAACAATGTCTTCTGGACATGACAGAACCGCTACACACACAAACTCACAGCAGCTGTGGTTATATCCACACGAAGTCTGAAGTCCACCATGGATGGAGGCAAAGCTCACTGAGATGAAGAGCTATTCGTAGTTCATGGATGCTGGAGGAGGCATAGACAGCTGATCTGGAATGTAGCCATTGGTAGGCTGACAGTACTCTAGCAGATTGGTCCTTCATCCATACACATACTGGAAGTTCTACAATTGGACCCGATGTGTTAAAAATGGAAGGGAGAGAGAGAAGGATATTAATGATGTAAATAAATTCTTAAAAAGAAAAACATCACAAAGGGCTCATTACTGAACAGGAAAATGGGAAATGGAGCGAGATGTGGATGGAAAGGACAGGAAGCAAAGATAGGAATAGAATGGTGACCCACATAGCAACACCCAATGTGGGGCAAGACACACAGTGGCAGCCCCTTTGCCTTTGCTGCCTCCTGTGGCACACAATGGAAGAGCTGTGAGAACACATTGAGAAGTCTACTGAGGGAAATATGAAGACCAGGGAGCAAAATGGCCATCACCAGTACGGTTCCTTTAAGAACATTCTTTTAAATTATGCTTTAAAATAGTACATGAAATTGAGAGACATGTGGTAGGGTGGGTCTGGTAGGAATTGGCAGTAAAGGAGTTGGGGTAGGTTGGATGAAAACACATTGTATAGATGTACAAAACTGTCAAAGAGTAAATAAAAATACTTTTAAGTTCCTTTAAATATTTTTGCTCATTATAAAAAGATTCTGGGAGCCAGTGAGGTATCTGGTGGCCGTCTTAATGACTCAGTGGCTAAAGTGCTTGTTTCCTAGGCCTGGTGACCTGGGTTCAGGCCCTGTGTCCTACATAAAGGTAGAAGAAGAGTGCATATTTCACATAGTTGTCCTCTGACCCCTACAGGAGCACCACAGCACATGTACAGACATACATTATGTACATATCAAATAAATAGCTTTTTAAAAGAAAGGTATCTGTGAAGTTCTAAAATGGGTCAACACAATTAACAGACTTTACTCTGCTATGGTTTCCAGTCTACTTGACTCATACTTGTGGCCCTGAGCAAGTTATCCTGGGAAGGGGAGCTGTGGCAACCCTGTCCCTTTGGGTAGCCTTAAGCCAGACTTATTTTATCTTCCTTAAGCCAAGCAATTGCCCCAGTAGAGGGACAGGAGCGGAGGAAGGCATGGACACAGGGGCAAGACAATTGTTCCTCTTTGGTTCTAGCTTAGTGAATGGCTTCCCACAGCAGAGCACTCATTTGTCACATTTAGCTTCAGGAGGTGAAACAGGATGATCCATCCCTCAGGCCTGGGCCTATAAAAACTAGGGAATTGGCATCTGCAATCTGCCATTCTCTGCTTTTGCCTTCTCTAGTTGCAGCTAAAATGCTGCTAAAATGCTGACTCCTGCCTTGCCAGTGATGGAGTGAGCTTTTAACTGGTAGCTTGGCCTGTGAAGCTTACTTTACTCAGAGCAGCATAAAATGCTAGGGGAGAGGGGACAAAGAGATGAACAGGATCTGTCGAAGTGATGGGAAAGGCACTATGAATGGGTGTGGAGAAGAACCCCAGGAAGCTAGATCTTTCCTGGCTACCACTTCCAGTAATCTCATAAAATGGGCTTAGGTGTTCTAGACATTTCTCAGACATTGAGCTTCAACACTGCTTTAGACACTGTGAAGCGCAGGGAAGTCTAACTCCAGGTAGACCATAGACAAGCAGGTGTGTTTTGAAGAGCCCAGGGACAGTCTCTTTGCCACCTTTGAGGACTTGAAGTTGCTGAATTTCCCAGTATCCTCCTTTAACAGTCTGCTTAGCCTGACAGTAGTGGGAACTCTTTGAGGACTGCCCCAGGTTCCTCCGATCACAAAGATAATTGAAACATTATTGCCTTGTGTGATGGCTAATCTTGGTTATCAACTTGACTATACCTAGAATCAACTAAAACCCAAGCCGCTGGGCAGTACTGTGAGAACTTTAGTTAAACAGATTATTTGAAGCAGGAAGACTCACTCAAATCCGGGCCATACCTTCTGGTGGTATCAAAGGACATGGAAGAAGGAAACTGTTTTCTGCCTGCTTGCCCTCTTTCTTACTGGCAAATTCATCTGTCATGTTGCTTAGACCCAACGTCTCCGGGATTTCAAACATACACTAATAATACATATATAAACATATACGCATGCGGCACAGAAGGATCATGAGAGGAAAGCAGAGGGATGAAGGGAGAGAAGGACTCTCCAGCACAAATAATAGGAAACAGGAAAAAGAGATGTTCATCATGGGATGAAACATCATAAACTGAGGTGAGAGTTGTCATCGCTCAGGCAGGGAGAGAAAACTGGACAGCTGAGGGGGAAGTCCTAGATGGGAGACAGTCAGTTAGCCCTCCCTGAAGCGAGGCATTAAGATTTACTCAAGACCTATGTCCTGAGTGTTCCCAGGGAGGATTTCTATTCGCCTTATCCCTAATGATAACTGCTGGCTGAAAGATTTTGCTTCCAGCATGGTGCTATACCTTGACTGTCAGTCAGAAGCATCCCTGGAGTTTTTAAGACTGTCAATACACTCTTCAAAGTGCAGGCAACACCCCAGATCAGTTATATCTGAGTCTCTGAGGAGAAGTCCTAGGGGACATTGCTAGGTTGTAAAACACTTCCCCAGGTTAATGCTAATATCCATCCAGAGTTTAAGCTATGTGACTTTGAATGGTTTACCTGTTACATTTTTTTCCATGCCCACCAATATGTGGAGGTTTATTGTCTTCCTTAACTCCACCCAAATAACCATTTCCCCTAGGACTAGATATAGAAAGAAGGCTTTGGGAAAACCGGATGATTTGTTTTACAGCAGTGCAAACAACCGAATTAAAGTTTAGAATCTTGGGCCTAAGAAATCCCTTGGCCATTTATTTAGTTGGCTTCTAGCTACCCATTCTCTTCCTCAGTTCTCCTCCCTCTCCCCTCTCTCTTTCTCTTTCTCTTCCTCTTCCCCTTTCTCCTCTGCCACCACTACCTTCTCTTCCTTCTCCCCCAGCCTCAAGTCCCCACTCCCCACCTACGGTTCCTTCACTGTATCTTTAAGCTCTCTCCACCTGTCCCTGTCTCATGTCTATAAGCTTTCCCTAAAGATAGTCCCAGTTCCCTCCCCCAAAAGGATCCCCATCTGGCAGGATGACAAAAGTTCCCTCCAGAGGCATGCAGTCTTGACAAGGACCCCCAACTTGTCTCCATCGTCTCTGGAAATCATCAGAGAGGCATGCTCGGCCATTCCCATCTGAAGAAGCAGGGAACTGGCAAAGCACTTGCAGACTAACATGACTTTTCCAAGTACAGAGAAAAGTATCCTTATTTCATGACCTCTTAAGAGATGGGAAAGGGGGAGAACGAACAAGGGAAGTGGGGAAGATGGAGAAGACTGTAACAAAAAAATACTTTGTGATGAAAATGTGGCATTTTATACAGTTCATTCATTGTGCACTGCCATGTTCTAGCCGCTGGGCTTTGAATTTAGGCCCCTATTTCATGAATGTCATTTCATTTCATCTTCACAATGGTAGGACTGTGTTTTACAACGGGGAAAACTCATACTTTCTATTAGGTACAAGCATGAGTAGTCAAACCCAGTACCCTAGCACCTTTCAAATTGTACTGCTTCCTGAGGTCAAGTACCAAAGTGAGCATTGTCATCTAGTCATCATGTTAGCTGTCAAAGCCTTTCTTTGTGCTAAAACTCCCTTAGTAACAATAAATAGTGATGCTAATAGCGCTTGATAGTTATTGTAACCTTGTTATCTTCCAGGCACTACCCTAAACCTTCATATGACTTAGGGATAGATACTATTCTTAGCTGTGTCTTATTTAATTTTACTGTTTCAGAGTTTTTTAGACAGAGTCTGTCTGTGTATTACAGGTTGGACTTGAACTCACTGAATAACCCAGGCTGGTTTCAAACTTAGGATTCTCCTGCCTCAGTTGCCCAAGTGCTAAAATTATAGGCATGTGTCACACTACACTCTGCCTCTGAGTTCACTTCAGAGGTCATGGATAAATTGGCTTGTATAAACCTCCATTTCCTCTTCTCTGAAGTGAACTC
>JADRCC010180134.1:479-26089 GCA_019843855.1 Hylomyscus alleni | reverse complement strand
CCCCCCCCCAAAGAAAAACCATGAATGACACAGAAACTAACCAACCAGCCAGAAGATGAGAACTAGAATTGCCAAGACAGAAAATAAGTTAGGGAGATTCAGTAATTAAAGGAACAAAAACTAGAACTTAGTCTGTCAAAATTCACTGTCTTTCCTTACTCATGAAAATAAGAATGCTATGTGGAAGAGGCATCTCATGTTTTTCCCTTTCTACTGACTCCTGCCTCAACCAAACTCTACAGCATTCAGACCATGTAATCAACTTAACAACTTGTGAAAAAGCAATGTAACACTTTTGTTGCAGATAAAATCTTAAAAATATGAAGAACTAAAGTAGACCATCTAAATTAAAAAATAAAATAAAACTGAAGAAATAGACAGGAGGATTTTACCAATTTTCCAATTTTACAAGCTATCATAATCCCACCGAACAAACACAATGTACCATTTGCAGCATCTACTGCTCCTACTCTTATAATAGCAGTATAAATTAGAACATAGGCATGTTTGTTTGGTTAGATGTCCCTTTATCAAGACATGACAATATGGACAGTAAAGATAATCTCCCCTCCTCAACTCAGTGTTTAGTATAGATTGGGCAAGTCTAATCCTATAAGAAAATATCTGTAGGACCCTGGTGACCATACCCAGTTTCTACTCACTGAGACCAAAGATTCAGGACTGTTTGCCTTCACTAGACAATCCTATACAGCACTGGTGACACATGAAGCTACAACTGGTGTCTGCATATGTAGAGATAAATAGTATGAACAGATTAACATAGAAGTAGATTGGAGCAACCTTGAGGAGCTACCTTTATAGCAAGGAAGCCATCCATAGTATAAAGCTAGAAAGAAGGGCCAATGTTTAATCAGCCTTTATTAGGACCTTCCAGATCAACAGGCTGGAGGCTCCTGGGAATTGTGATATACAGGATATCAAAAGTTTTATCTTATACATTAAAATCCATAGATATTTAAAAATAATGATGATTCTTTACCTTCTGAAATAGGGCCTCAATCTACTGGAAATTACAAAGCATTATTGAGATACCAATATGCCTCAGAGGAGACACAGCCTCATGTAGTTAAATTCTCAAGAAACATTACGGAAATTCCTTTATCAGGAACATACTGTAAATCAATAAACAATTTACAATGCTGTTGCAAAGGGATTGTGCCGCGGGCCGGCCGATCTGGGCCTCCCTCAACCCGCGGGAGAAACAGGGTCCTAGTCAGGTCATCAAGGCGTAGGTGACGAAATGATGGTGGAGACGACACATAAAGTATAAGATCTGAATGTATTTCTTAAATATGGCATCAGACTTTTACAATCATTGTAAAAGAGAGAGAAAAATCTGGCAGCTCAGTAGCTGAGGTACATCTGAGGCTACCTGAAATACACTGGGTCTAAAGCAGCAGCCATCTCTTCTGGACTGGCGCTGCATCCCCCGGGCCCAAGTGCTCTGGGCCCAGGGGACTGCAAACTGCATGAATCTAGATCTTAGTCCATCTCAGTCGGTGAGTCAGAGAGCAAGAGCTCGAGAGCCCGCAAGAGCAGGAGGGCAAGAGAGAGCCAGAGAGAGAACAAAGATGAAAACCAGGCTTATATGGCATACAGCAAGCAGGGCAGATGACAAGGGTCACGTAGGTGGGCGGAGGTTACAGCAAGGGGCACAAGACTGAAGTCACATAGGCATCAAGGGCAGTAGGAAAGAGCAGTTGAGCCCTCTCTGTTGGGGCTATTCTGGTATTCTTATGCTAATTCTCTGGTTCTGTTGGAGGCAAGGACTGGGAGAATCTGACTTAACATTTCCTGTTAATTCTCTGGGTCCTGCTGGTGACTAAACAGTTTTAGATAATGTCCTACCCTACATTATTTCCCTGACAATGCCAGAGGCAATTAGTTCTAGGTGGGTAACATTCTTTATGGAAATTCCAAGCTAGGGTTTGGCTAGGATGTTGGAGCACTGGTGAGAGGTCAGAGACATGTCTGAATTTTGTTAGCTGTCCTATCTTGGTGAATACCTAGCACAAGAGTACGAGGACATATCTGGGCTACCTCTGAAGTTAAGGGGTGCCAGGTGACAATGCGGATGCAGGAGACTGCCCTCCTTGAGGGTTTCGTCTCAAATACTGCTGTCACGCAAGGTCTGCGTGGCAGGATTGTATTCATCTTTTACTGAGAATAAGACAGTAGCATGAGGAGAAGAAGGAGGAGGAGAAGGATGAAGAAGAGGAGGCAGGGGTTCCCATCACCTTATAAGTTTGATTACATAAATTTGATGTTAGTACATAATTGTCTCAGTGTATAAGACAATAAGGTATACAACTTTTGCTCAGAAAAAGTTTCCCCACACAGGAAAAATTAAAACTAATTCAAATACTACTCAGTAAGTAAATATAAATATTTAGGATATAGTGAGAGTTGGAAGGAAAAAAACAACCTAAGATCAGTATGAACAGTGAAGCTGTAAAATAAGGTCAAGAAGCAGATTCTGAGTATAGAGTGAAGTTGCAGGAATGTCTAAGCCAACAAGACTGTCAATCACTGCAGGTTTTAAGAATATTTTGTCATGTTTTACAATATCAAGTGATGCAATGAAGTTGGATTGAGGGCAACAGTGTGAAGACTGACAAAATCAAAAATGACTAGGAGAAGAGTTCCAATTTCACACTGAGAACAATTGTGTACCACCAGTAAAATCTAAAAACTGAAATGTAGTGGTCAGGTTTGTGTTGGGGGAACATCAGCTTCCTAGAAGGATGAAAGAGAAGCATAAGAGAACTCTTTGTAGAACATTCAGCAAGCCTCCTGAAGAATAGTGAGGAATAGTGGAGAGATGGCTACTGAAGTTGCATAGTTAGCTATAGAAATAGCTTTAAGATTGGTTTCTCTTTAGAAATGATTCTGAGCTGATGCATTAGGAATAGGAATGGAAAAAGAAAAAGGTTGGTATTCAGTAAGAAAAGCAAGGTGAAAACAGGGAGATAAAAGATGTAGAGCATAAGTGGAAACGGCTACTACGTAATCAGACTGTGCTAAGTATCTGAGAGAAAAAGGAATAAAGTTCACTTATTTATTGGAAGAATTAGCCTTCAAATAAAGATTTTATTTCTTCAAGAAGTGTTTATGCATTTCATTAGCACTTTATTTCAAAATCTCAAACTTTTAGAATAAAAGACTTTGTAATTAAAATAATTTCAATATGTGCCAAAAATATTTATGAAATTCAATATGTATTCCAGATTTCTTAAATGAATAAATGTAGAGAATGTCATTACAACACAAATTTGACTAAAAAAAAGCACAAGACATTTTAATGGGTAAACAGATTAATGCACATACCAGTAAACTCCAAACTAAATAAAAGTGTCATTTTACTTTTATGTGTTATTTCCAACGTAGCATGTCAGAATTAATCAAGTGCATAGCCATTGGTTGAAATGTGAGTCTGCTGAATGCATTGAACACAAGACAAATTTCCCCTAAAGTACAAAATTTAAGACTTTCCTATTGGGTAAAAACAAGTATTTGATATAGTAGAAAAAACTACTGAACAGATAGACATAATGACACACATACTATCAAATGCAACCTAATTTTAAAAAGAGTTAGTGAAATGGCTCAGCTGATAACAGAAATTCAATCCCAAGATCCTATTATCAGAAGGAGATAACTGATCTGCAAAAGTTGTCCTCTGACCCCTTCACGGGCAACACAGTATGCAATTGTCTGTATAACCATAAACACATACACAAGCACACACACTAATGAATAATATTTAAATGTTTACAAAACTGCAGAAAACAAACATTCATTATCTTAAAATTTCAATAATCATATTTAAAGTAAACAAATCTATATTGAAAGTGTAAAAGGAAGCTTGGAAACTAGAAGGAAAATATAAATTTCAAGATAAAAAAAATAGATGATAATTCTTCCCAGACTTACATGTACACAGTAACTACAATGATTCTTCCACCTACATAAACCACATGAACCTTATCAACTTTAACAAAATAGAGGGTGATCTGAAGTTCCTGGCAGTAAAGAATTGTTTCAGGTAGAGGAAATGACAATGCATCAATTATTTTAAGTGCAAGATACTTTTGTAAAATCAAATAGATCCCAAGTAAAATGAAAATTCAAACAAACTAAGAGAAAATAACACCAAATAAATAGGCTGAAAGAACTTTAATAGAAAATATTCTAATAAAGTAAAGATCAGACTGTAGTAACAATTCATACCTCTGAATGTTTGAGGAGTAGGCAAAAGTCCCCTAAGACAATAAGGTTACATGATAGTTCAATATTAAGTTTTTAAAATTATTATACTCAATTACCTGTAAGAATAGAAACTGAGAGGGCAATTATAAAAGGCTAATAGAACTAAATTCTTGTCATCATTTATACTACTCAAACAAGCAATACCTATCTGGTAATGAATCAATTCTAAAAAATAGTGATTCTCAATGTTTCACAAAGAAAGAAAGAAAGAAAGAAAGAAAGAAAGAAAGAAAGAAAGAAAGAAAGAAAGAAAGAAAGGAAGGAAGGAAGGAAGGAAGGAAGGAAGGAAGGAAGGAAGGAAGGAAGGAAGAAAGGAAGAAAATTTTACTGTACAAGAATGGTATTGTGCCGGGCAGTGGTGGTGCACACCTTTAATCCCAGAACTTGGGAGGCAGAGGCAGGCTGATTTCTGAGTTTGAGGCCAGCCTGATCTACAGAGTGAGTTACAGGACAGCCAGGGCTATACAGAGAAACCCTGTCTCGATAAAACAACAACAACAAAAAGAAAAGAAAAAGAAATGGTCTCTGCCAGGAAAGGACCTCCCCAATTGGTTATCCAATACTGAGTATACATACAGGCACAAACATATGTATACATACACATACAGACAACATTATATGCAAAGAAGTTCACATTTATTTGTATATTATGTGAATATGTATATATGTATAAATATTTAAAGAAAAAGAGACTATAGATTTGAGGAATATCATGAAAAGATATGAATAAAGGAATATAGCTAGGAAAGAGAAGAGGGAAATGATATAATAATGTAATAACCTCAAAAAGTGTTTAAAAATAATACCTCTCCTTGAGTTACTGGTTAAGGAAGTCCCAAAGACACACAAAATAACATACATTATTGTCATTAATCTTGTTTACCCACTATATATACTAATACCCTATTGCTTAAGTGGTCTACAGAGTGAGTTCCAGGACAGCCAGGGCTACACATAGAAAACCTCTCTCGAAAAAAAAAATCATATTGTAGATGCAGAACATATTAAAATCAACCTCAAACTGATCAGAAAACATTCTTCCTGCTGGCTTGCTTACAAAGTACCAGAGAGTACAATGTAGGCTGCTATGGAGGAAGGATATTAATGATCTTTCTCAGTCTTTAAACCTTCCTGATGACATTTTAACCTTCTTGAAAGAAGTGTCCACTGGTAAAAAAGTAGCGTGCAAGTTCTGAGGGTAACCAATTGCTTTCTGATCTTATATGAAACCTGATCCATGGGAAATATTTTATACCTGATATTGTAAAACTGATTGTGACCATGACTGAGGAAATCAGAGACCCTATGAAGAACTTATTGTTTTAATTTTCTGAATGATCATTTTGTCACAGAACATTATAAATGTTTTGTTACACATATATTAGTGCTTCTTTCAACATTTATCATGCAAGTTTCATTGTGTTGTATTTTATTCTTAATATAAAATCCTATAGGCTCATGGTGATGACTATAAATAATTTTGGGTGCTTAGGTTTCCATGAGTCATCAACATTTATCCCATATGATCCAAAACTTGGGTAAATTTGTGAAAATTGGGCTAGAAAGAATATAATATCTGGAGAAGGTGGAGAAGAGAGTTGTGAAATTAGTACTTTATTTCAAAATCTCAAACTTTTAGAATAAAAGGCTTTGTAATTAAAATAATTTTAATATGTGCCAAAAATATTTATGAAATTCAATATGTATTTCAGGTTTCTTAAATGAATAAATGTAGAGAATGTCATTACAACACAAATTTGACTAAAAATAAACACAAGACATTAGTGCTTTAATCTTAGTGGTGGCAGTTTTAACAGCTATTGCAGGCATAAATTCGTAGCTGCAGTGTTTAGCTTCACAAACTCAAGTCAATCAAAATTTCAACAGGCATGGAGTATAGGAATCCTGGTAAAATTCTTGATGGAATATCTATGGGCAGCTGGCTACTGCTGAGACAGAGAAATAGTCCTTCCTAATTGAGTAATTAGCAACTGGTAAGCAACTAGTGCTTTGGTGATAGTTACTCATCCGTATAAATATAGACAGTATTAGTAGGACTCAAAGTTATAAGTAACAAGAAATATAACCCCATGTAACTGGCAGATAGGAGTAGGAATCACTAGACAGAGTAATAGGGTGTTAGGAGTAGATAGCCATAAATATTATATATTATATATTATTATGAAGCCTTCAGAAAAGAAACATATTGAAAAGTTAAATCAACTTACATTCACACTACATACGAAGCTCAACAATTTCATGCCTGCATAACATGAGTGAGGCAATCTGTAGAGAAATTTTAATCCAACAACATGGCTTCTCTCCCATGAGATCACATCAAAAGATGTGATCCAGCTGGAATGTAAACATGCTGTTAGTACTTGCTTTTAATCTCGAACACAAAAGATAAGGGTAGTCTGCATAAGCAAGCATCCATGTTTGAAAGTGTTGTCTAATTGAGGGGCATGCAAAGTGACATTTCAGAGAAACATTTAATAGAATGAATCAGAGATAGGATACTCTCAAATCTCACTAGAACAGTACATGAAGGAAAATCTACTTTAGAGCAGGGCAGGTCGGGAGGGTGTGTGTGGCAGTTTTAACAGGACGACTTACAGAAACAGGTAGAAGGAGGAACACCCTAGGCAGAAGAAAAGATAGAATGATGGGAAAAGGACTGAATGAAGTATAGCTCCCCACAATTGATGCCTTCTTATGAGGCTGATGTTGGAAAATAACTCACCCACCATCAGGGGCTGGCAAATGGGAGTTTGAACTTTCTCCAATGGGTAACATAAATTGTACTTTTTTCTTCTTTTGAGGCAATGGCAAAGTCACAAGGCTAAGGGAGAAGACCAGGGAGGCATTCAACATATATAGGATCAGAGTTCATGATGTGGGATATTCCAACGTAGTAGTAAAATAATATCATGAATAAAAAAATAAAAAAGAACTAGTTAAGGAAATCAAACTCTAAGGATAGAAAGAAAATTATTATTCTATTATGTTATAGTAAATAATATAATCTACTTCAAAGAGATATTGTATATCTTCTTTAGAGGTTCCTCCCTATAAATAGTACTTTGGTCATGGTAGTAAGAACCATTACATAATGAAGATTTTTTTCATGTAATAATTTTCTTATTTCCATTATTTATGTAACTTGTAACTAGGATCAATTTGTCTAGAAATAAATAGAAACTTGAAATTTAGCAGTGCCATAACAAGAATCATTCTATGTATACAGATTCCTAAACAGTGTAGGGAATTTAGCAAATGGTGGCACATTTGGAAAATGTCTTGTTTGCAAAATGCAAAATAAAACCAGCTGCTGTCATTAAAATGTATGTTTTCCTAAAGCTATATTTAGAGACTGTGCTTTAAGTTGTTTCCAAACACTCTGAGATAAATGAAAATCACAACAAATTTCCCAGTAACTGAACTCTGCTGTTTTTTCTAAACAGTTTCCATGAATTTTGTTTTCATTCTGATCCTTACTAATATGATACAGCCATCTGATTTCAAATTTCTAAGAAATGTCATGGTACCTAACAGTCTATTCTCTTAAGGATAAGTTTGTAGCAAGAAAAGAGAAAAGTGATTCCCATTATTATAGTACTATGTGTGAATAGAACATTTAAAGTATTACGTGTCTAGAATTAGAAATACTTATAAATAAATTTCAAAAATCTAAGCATGGTAAAGTTATAAGAATTTATACTTATCTGTATTGCTATTCTTTCAGTCCTGTGTAATTCAACAGCTGTTTTAGTTAATTATATTTCCATAAAAGCATCACTCATATATATACAGACTAAAAGAAAACACTAATTATTTCTAGATTAGTTATTTATATTTTCTTTGTTACATAAATCTATAATTGTTGCCACAAAATTATGACTTGTCCAGATTGGTTAAATGAAATTATATAGTAGTTAAATACTAATGATATGAAATTTTCATATAAACTATCAAAATAATAATTTATAATTAATTTTAGGCATATTCAAATATTTTTAAATTTACCAAAATGCTCATGTAATGTTATTCAATTTTTAAGTATGTTCATGTACATATATCATGAAATTAAAAGGACAACCATGGAATATTTCCTAAAATTAAAGAAATTTGGAACTTACTATGTACATAGAAACAAACACATACACACACATACACATATATACATATATATGTATATACATACACACACACACACATATATATATGTTTGTGTATATATCTATATATCTATATCTCTATATAGAGAGATATAGATATATAGATATATACACACACACAGAGGAGACAGAGTGAGGAGAGGATTCATCATCATAAATAACCATAGAAGTGGAATTTATAACCTTTTAGACTGTTAGAAAATTTAATGATATCACATTATTATGGAAAGGTAATTTTTGATTTAATTAACTTATTCTTCATCAAAATGTTAGTATATATATGTATTTTATATAGTCATACTATAAAATTTTAACATTGCATTAATTAGCAACTATAAACCATGCACATATTAACATATATTAGAGTAGTAATCTCTTAAAATAGTTCAAAACAATGATATTTAATATGATTCATATATTAAATACACTTGTATAAAATTATATAATCACATGAGCTTAGGAATATTGTCATTTATATATTTATAGTTATATAAGAAATTAACAAAGGATTGGCACAAATAGTTGATCTTGGAACATTTCATATGCATTTATAATAAAATGGTAGGTTTATTTTTAATATTGAGATCTTTGTTAAGTGTGTCCTTTTTAATATATGAAAACCATATGGAGTTAATTAAGAGAAATACAGTTGGATTTCTACAGTTGCTGTAAAATACATCTTGTTATGTATACAGTTAATAGTGCACCTGCAAAGAGAGTAAACAGAAAAGGAGAAATCCTAAATAATTTTAGTTTTGTTAAAAATGAAAGAACTGAAAAAGATCTTGGAAAGCAAAATACCCAATTAGATGGTTATTTTCTTTTTCCTTTTTTCATATTGTTTGCATTCGTAAGGGGAATTAGAAGTCAAGAGCTTTCACGCTACTGAATATAGACATTCTGAGCCTCTTTTATTCTTACTCTTGTTTAAATGTAGTGGATAGATTAATGACCTTTCAAGATCCCCTCTAGGCCTATCCTTCAGTAAACATCTCCCAGAGTAAAAGGAGGGAATATGACAGTTTGGCCTTAACTTGTACATAAAATGTGCTTCTTAAAATGTATGCATGATGGTGTGTGAGATGAATAATTATATACAAAGTCTTATTTTCTCAGTTGGAATTTCACATTTGTGTTTTCCAATTGGAACATTCGGCCATCACATATAATGAGTGTTGAATTTATGAATTCTAATATGTTCTTCAAGTAGCTGTGTAGCTGTAACTGTTTATAGATTCTGTGCTTTTTAATAAAGTTGTAATATTTATTTTAAAATGAAGAAAACTCATTAATTTATGACATGTATAATATATCTTGAAATATAATATATCATTAATATTATACCATCAAGTGCTCTTGCTTACTATGGATATAGATGTTGTTTAAATGTGTTCACCTCTGCAATGATCATCCTAATCTAGTTTTTGGAATACATGTAAAATATTGATTTTAGGTATAAAATCAGTTTATGATATCCACTGATACAAACTCATCAAACTTTCAATGTGAGAGGAACAAAATTGATAGAAATAAATTTAGTATTTTATTGCATTACTGAAAATTAGACATAATCAAAACCTGACAACTCATTTAATTTTCCCAAAATATTTGAAATTCAATAAATTAACTAAATCATTCCCTACTATATTTCAAATTTTCTTGTGATTTTAATAGGAATATTTGATAGATGACACATTATGATAAGATAAACTAATTTTTATTCACTACTGAATAAAAATTACTATCAGTATTTATTTATAACAACATTAAAATTACACAAAACAGATCATTCTATTGTAAAAAAAAAAAAAATCAAATTAGAAAACTATGACCTGACTATTCAGTTATACAATTGTACTTTGATTTTAAATTATTTTTTAAAGTTTTACATGTAACCTGAATGTTTTAATTCAATTAAAAATCACTTGTGAAAATTTGAAGCTGTTATACAATAATGGGGATTATGTTGGAGTCTAAAACTAATGAGTCTGCACTTAAAGCTTCTTAATCCTCTGTAAGACCTTAAGAAATAAACCCTGTCTATCAGAACCTTTTGAAGTTACTTCCTGAGAATCCTTGAATCACAGCTGTACTTCCCAGATAGTTTTCTATGAAGTGATACTCCAATAAATTCCAACAATACCTAAAGCTCCCATGATCACATATATCTGGGGAAGACTACGAACTGCCTTTGTCACTATGTGGTAAGAAAAACTCAATATGATCCAATAGAAGAAACAAGAAAAAAAGTCATTTTTCTGCCATAACAAATTGATTAATATTTTTCTGATGTATTTTCTTAATGTGATAAGGAATATTATTTTCAATAAAACCCAACATTAATATTTTAAAATTCTGGATATAGTTGAACAAATACATAATTATAATTATTAAATGACAGGATTCCTGAGATAGCCTCTATCTATCTGTCTATCTATCTATCTATCTATCTATCTATCTATCTATCTATTTGTCTGGATATATAAATAAATAGAATATATACGATAGAATATATGTGATATATATGTATATGTTTATATATATAATATGTTTGTATATATACACATTTATAAGTTAGGGTTCTGTGGAGTAACAAAATTGATAGAATTAATATATATATATGAAATATATATATTAAATATTATATATATATATTATGAAATTTATTATACTATCTGTGCATATATATACATATATATGACTTACTTATTAGTTTTGTTTTTCTAAAGAGGTTTTTACCCTAACTTGTGTATATATATGTGTGTGTGTGTGTGTGTGTGTGTGTGTGTATGTGTGTGTATCATACATATGATATGACATATATACATGTATCAGTATAAATATTAATGTCATATATATATATATATATATATATATATATATATATCTCAGGATCTAGAGTTCTGTAGAGAAACAAGACTTAATAGAGTGAATGTATATGGCCTTTCCTTCAGTCTCTGCTCCACACTTTGTATCACCTCCTGTGAGTATTTTGTTCCCACTTTTTGTTTGTTTGTTTGTTTGTTTGTTTGTTTTTCAAGACAGGGTTTTACTGAATAGTCCCGGCTCTCATGGAACTCACTCTGTAGACCAGGCTGGCCTTGAATTCAGAAATCCACCTGCCTCTGCCTCCCAAGTGCTGGGATTAAAGACATGCACCACCACTGCCCTGTGTTTGTTTCTCCTTCTAAGAAGGACCAAAGGGTCCACACTTTGGTCTTCCTTCTTCTTGACCTTCATGTGGTCTATGAATTGTATCTTGGGTATTCCAAGCTTTTGGGTTACTATCCACTTATCACTGAGTGCATACCATGTGTGTTCTTTTGTATTTATTTGTTAGTATGTTATCTCAGGATGATATTTTCTAGTTCCATCCATTTGCCTGTGAATTTCATGGAGTCATTGTTTTTAAGAGCTGAGTAGTACTCCATTGTGTAAATAAGCCACCTTTTCTGTATCTTTTCCTCTGTTGAATGACATCTGGGTTCTTTATAGATTCTTGTTATTATAACAGCTATTATAGTAGCTTCTGGATGCTGTGAACATAGTGGAGCATGTGTCCTTATTACATGTAGCATCTTCTGGGTGTATGCCCAGGAGTGGTACAACTGGGTCCTCAGGTAGTACTAAATCCAATTTTCTGAGGAATCACCAGACTAATTTCCAGAGTAGTTGTACCAGCTTGCAATCCCACTAACAATGGAGGAGTGTTCCTCTTTCTCCTGGAGAATCCATCCTATATTCAGTTACCAAACCCAGACATCATTGTGGATGCCAAGAAGTGCTTGCTGACTGGAGCTGGATATAGCTGTTTCCTGAGAGGCAGTGCCAGAGCCTGACAAATATGGAGGCAGATACTCCCATTATTAGACTAATGCATCTTGGATATAGAAAAAACAATATCATACATTGGACACTGATTAAAAACATATACCACCTTCTATAGAATCCTGTGCCAGCTTTCCCGGATGCTGACAAGCAACTGAGACTGAAACTGAATCTTCAAAAGATAAATCCATGATTTATCAAGACAGTTGCTCCAATGGTAGAACAGCCTACACAGCACCCTGGATCTGCTGAGGAGCCTTATGCTGCCATTAGCTCCATACAAAGCTAACATTCCAAGTCACTTTTCATATGATGTGGCATAAACCCGCTCCAAAATCCAAATATGATTCTTAAACTTTCTACATTTTTCATGGTGGTGGAAAGGGACCAGGTACAATAACTTATCCTTTACCTTAGGTTAATTCGGCATGTGCCATACCACCAGACTCTTAAGAATTTCACTGAGGTAGAAAGTCCATGGATTTTGTTTGGAATTTTCTCATCCTCTGTTGTGTTAAAAACAAGTCTAATATGCTTACTAACTCCTGCTCACTTTGTCCAATCAGCAGAGTATTGTCAATGTAGTGAACCAATATAATACTTTGTGGAAAAGACAGATGATCAATATCCCTAGTAATTAAGTTATGACACAGGGATGAACAGTCAATACATATTTTAGATAAAATTGTAAAGGTATACGGTTGACTTTGCCAAATGAAAGAGAGTTGATCCTGGGGGTACATATGGTAGGTACCAAGAAAAGATGTTTACTAGATCAAAAGCTGTATGCAGTATACAAGGAGATGTGTAAATGTTCACATAAGAACATCAAATGAGCACCAGATGCAATTAAGGTCACATTACCTGATTGACTTTTCCCTAGTCCAGTATTATTCTCCATGATCCATCAGTCTTTTTCACTGGCTAGAGAGAAGTTAAAGAGAGATAGGTAGGAACCATACTCCCTCCACATTTCAAGTTTTTGATAATGGCACTAATTTTTGTAATTCCTGCAGAGATGCAATATATTTTTTCATTCACTCTTTTCCTGGCAGAGGCAACTCTAAAGGATTACATTTAGTTTTTCCAATCTTTACTCCAGAGGTAATGAAAATAATGTGAGAATTCTATCAACGTTTAAGTCTATCTATCAATTATAATTTCTGGAACTGAGGAAATAAGCACAGAATGAGTTTTGGGACTCACTGGACTTACTGTGAGTTAGACTTCAGGCAAACTCAATCACCTGACCTCCTGAGGCCTCTATATTTATAGGGAGTGCTACAATGTTTCTTGGGGTTTCCCAGAACTACTGTTAATTCAAAAGTATCTAATAGCCACCAGAAAGTCTTATTGTTTCCTTTACCCCAGTGTACAGTTACCCTTATAAAAGGTTGTAGTTTCTTTTTGGGAAGGACTCAAGAAGGGATAACAGTAAAACTTTTAGGAATTTTATTAAGGCCCCGACTCAGGGGAAATTAGATATCCCTTAATTCAAGGGGGAATGGAATCTGATCTGAAAAGTGGATCAAGTCTTGAAATTGGTTAATGTGTCAAGGATCCCCTTTTGCCATAATCAAGTGTGGCCTTTCTCTCATGTATTTGCGAAATTTTTCAGTATATACAGATCAAACAAACAAATAAACAAAAAGGCTTCCTATCTACTCCATCTCCATGCCTGGAAACACTATGAAGGATTAGCTAATAACAAAGATTCTTAAAAGTAATGTCTCCATAAAAATCATTTTTTTTCCTGTGCTGACCATTATGTGACAGGCCATTTTGGACATAGTTTTTTCTATGCTCTCCAATATAATGACTACAATCACTTTTGATGATTCAGTGCTGCTATCTGTTCGAAGCTACTTCAAGGTCCAATTAAATTCACTGAATTTAATTCATCGAACTGAGCTGAGCAGGAGTGTCACTAACTCTAATGTCTGACGTAAGGAACAGGGCAACAACAAAGCTCTTCGTATGTACTAGTACTAGTACTTCTCTCATCATCCAATATTATATAAGATTAGTGATGGCCATGCCTTCTGGGCCTTCACATTTTGGAGGTTGGGGTTTTACACAGTGCATCCACTCTAGTATTGCTGTTTTCTGAGCTTTAAAATCCCTTCATCATTACTAAGCCAAGGGATATCAGACATTCCTAGCTCCTTTTCAGTAGGCACTCTTTTAACAAATGCTTCAACCAGTCATTCAAACAGGCATCAACATTTCTTAACTGTGTGAGATTCCATATTAAACCTCTAATTTCTACTTGTTGGACCCATATCAATAAATTCAGTTTGACACATTATACATTCTTTCAAACGTTATCCCAGAAGTTAAAATCCATTCCCACATTTATTTCTTAGATTTCTGCTTGAATGAATTACTAAACTCATTAAGCTTTTTAGTGGTGTTGTATATCTCCCCGTGGAATACACTTTCTATCTCCCTCCAGAAACCTGGTTAGCCCTAAGTATGGTTATAGATCTTTTGGATCCTGGGAAACAGCAGATTGTCTTACCTGGCATCAAAATCATGGGAAATCACTGCTGATTTAGTGTACAATAAAGTATTATTTTCCTTGGGTAAAGATAGAAAAGACAATATTTCAAGTGATGCAAGTGGAAGTATATCTTCTGCTGAGGGTGGAGAGACTACTTCCTCAGATGGGAATCTGAATATTCAAGTTCTCAGTTTCATTTGCATCCTTTCACAATCTTCATTCCAAGTCCAATAATTCTATTCTTTACCAATCAGTGTCCTTAACTCTGGATACCCTCACTGACTGGGACTTTAATTTTCATAAGTCAGCTAAACTTATAACAAGGGTTTTGTTTTTATTTTCAGATTGTCCATGACACCAAATTATAATTTGTTTCTCTTTTTTTTTTGGAAATTATTCTTACATATTTTCTTTATTTACATTTCAAATGTTACCCCATTTCCTGGTTTACCCTCCAAAAACCCCTTATCCAATCCCCCATCCCCTTGCTCACCAACCCACTCATTCACTCCCACTTCCCTTTCCTATCATTCCCCTATACTTGCTCTGGCAGGGGTGTGTGTCTACCAGCTGAAGAATCTTGATGTTTGGAATTTTGGGGAATCTTGAGAACTTATAAAAAGGCCACAGCCCTGAGAGAGGCAGTGGCTGCTAGTACTTGCTGCTACTCATTCCTGCTGTCATGTTTGTTCTTTTGGTAAATTGCTGGTTTGTTCTTTACTGGATTGCTTACATACAGGTTGCTGATATCCTGATGATGAAGATTGGACTTGTCCCTAGAAACCTGATGCCCCTATCAACAGGAAGTATTCTATAAAGATATCCATTCCCCGTTTCCCCTCTAACTTTCTTTCTCTCCAACCTAGACTTGAGGGGTTGCAAATGTTTGATGTGAAGACAGATGGTAGATAGAAAAACTCAGTAAAGTATTCAAAAGGTATGGTTACAATCTTTCTTCCATCTCCTCTTTCTATAGGCTGCCAGCACAAAGACTGGTCCAGATTAAAGGGGGATCAATCTACCTCTAATTACAGGTTTACACTGAAAGATTTAATTAAAAAAAAGATCGTCTGAGAGAAGCTGAAAAAAAAAAAAAAAAAAAAAAAACAAGAAAAAGATCCTCACAGGTGTACCCAGTTGCTTGGGTTTTAGTTTTTCCAGTTGTAATTAAATAGACCACTAATAATAGCAAGAGAACAAGAAATATATGTTTTAGTAAATTGTATATGCTTAATATTTATATTCATTTAATTATCTATTTGTCAAGACAAACAAATAATTGTTAAAGTATGATAAACATGTTGCTATTGAATATAGCCTTTGGAAATGCAAAAATTTCAAACTTATCAGAAAGCCATGTTGTTGGTGACTTACAACCTTCACTGCTACCACTTATTTTGAAGAAAGAAAATGATTTGCCTGGTTATCCAATTTTATATTAAATATTGTCTTCAAAATTATCACCATTTGGTTGTCAGCAAGGAAAACACATATATAATTATGATAAACTATTTTGAAGAGATCTGACTTATAGAAACTTGGCCAAATGTCCTTCATGAGGTGAATCTGACATTGTTCATGATGGCATAGTCATAGTTCAGTCTTTTAAAGTGTCTTATGCCTGTAGTGAAGAACTCATGTGTTTGATGCCTTCATGTACATTAGTTCATTTCATATTAAGTAAGTGTTATATCCTGTATATTTTTCTTCTTTGATCTTGACATTAAGACTTTAAACTATTAAATGAGGAAAGTTCGTATTGATCAAGCAATATAAGAAATTCATTAGTTACTAAACCATCCAATGCTTTTCAGTTGCAAATAGTTTCTTAGAATGTACTAAAAACTTTAATAATTAATATTGCCATTTAAGTCACAAATATACTACTAATAAATTATAAGTGTTAAATGGCTTTATAAGAGTGCCTTATTTTCTCTCAATATAAAGCATAGATACTGGAAACCAGGTTGGATAATTTTATAAAGTTCACTATTCTACTGTATTTGTAATTTGGGTTTGTGTAGGCACTAAGATGCAGTGACATTCAAGCAGAAAATCTTTAAAGGCAAACAAACTTCCTTAGCTCATTAACCAGTCTCTCATTTAATGAATATTTAGACATTTTAGATGCTAAAGGTCAAAAATAAATCTTCCTATTAATAGTCATACTATTTGAACAAGGCCAATAATCTGTTGTAATTGTCCTCAGGGATTTTAATTCTCCACAAACAAATTATACATATATTTTTCTTTCATTTTGAAGACTTATGCAATTAATCCATGAAAACAAATGTGTCCTTGATTAGTAACTTACATCATAGCATTAAATGCTAAAATCTAATATATGTGTATCCTAAATGAAAATATTTGAAACTATTGCAAATACAATCTTTGAATTATCTGAATGAATTATTGCTGTTTTAGATTTCTTAGATTGAACTTATTCATATACTATAGTTAGCCATAGACTTCAGGCTATCATCTATATCTATCTCTTCATCAACTTCTAGCTGTCATCTCTTTATTTTTCATTTATTTATTTATCATATATATTTAAGATATATTATCCTTATGCATATATTTTATGAAATTAATAGACATATATATCATAAGAGTCTTGAATATATAAAGATTAAAACATTAAATTATAAAAAATGAACTATTATCATTTTAATGTACAAGTTCTTGATAGTCTTGTCCACAATGTATCAGTACCATAGAGCAACTTAACAGTTTACCATTTCTGTATTAAAAATACTGATTATTCTAAGTTTACTAGAAATCTCAGGTTAGCATAAATGTCAAACATCCTCATCATCTACTTTGGCAAACATTTATAAATTATTTTCTGCTAGATTTATTAGATATATTTTATCCTCCATTCATTTTGTAACATTAGATCACTCACATATCTCCAAACTACACCCTAAATTCCATTGATCCTTATTGTTTCATATATGGCATCTGATTGCAATTTTAAGTCACAAATTGTATTTGAACACTTTTTTTGACTAAGTACTATCCATTTTTCACTTGTATTTTTCATTTCCCCATCCATCATTTACTTTATAATTATTAGTTATTACTTTATAATTATTAATTATTAATTATTATTTATTTCTTAAATTTCTCTTTTTATATATGATCATATCGATTCCCCATTTGTCTCTATCACATAATAAATTGTTTATATGTAGGTACAATATTTCACTTAGAGTGTTTCTTACCTATTATGTTGTTTGGTATATAATTCAATTTCAGTGACTAACTGAATTCTTGTATGACTAATTTTCAGTGATATGCTCATGAAATAATAACCTTTATAACCCTGAATTATTTTAATCCAGGTAAAGGATTAAATTATAAAATAAAGGGTATAATTTTGTAAAATATATTCAATTAGAGTTCTTGATATAAATATCAATTATGAGCTGGAAAGATATTTCATAAGGTAAAAGCCCTTGGAACCAAGAACAATGATTTGAGTTTGATATCCCAGATCCAAGTCTCACAATTGTTTTGTAATGTCCACATATGTTCAATGTTGCATGGCACTCTCATTTAGATAGAAATATAAATAGATATTTGATAGATAATATATATATATCATAAATTTATACTTTGTTATATAATTATATATAAATTTATATTGAGATTTATGACACATGTAAGGAGGGAGTAATGGTTGTACACAGGTCCCACCAGGAGAGACCTGTTCACTCTGGAGTGCTTTCAGTCCCGGGCTTGGAGGTGAGATAGACACTTTCCAATAACTGTCTGGAGCAGGGCAGCGAGGAGCACACAGGCTGCAAGAACAGTGGAGCAGCTGGAACAGGATCCTACCAGTTACCATCTATACCTAGAGCTTGAGCTGTTCCAGAGCCCTCTGTATACAAGTTCCTCCAGGAGAGAGCTGGTCCAGGAGTGCTGACACAGGATTACAGACCCACAGGAGGAACAAGCTCCAGCCGGAGACAGCAAGAACATCTAACAGCAGAGATAACCATATGGTGAAAGAAAAATGCAAGAATATTACCAAAAGAAACTAAGACTACTTGGCATCACCAGAACCCAGTTCTCCTACCACAACAAGTCCTGGATACCCAACATACCGGAAGAACAAGATGTGAATGTAAAATCATATCTTATAATGCTGATAGAGGATTTTAAGAAAGACATAAATAATGCCCTTAAAAAATACAGGAGAACCCAGGTAAAAAAGGTAGAAGCCCTTTAAAGAGGAAACATAAAAATTCCTTAAAAGAATTACAGAACACAGATAAACCAGTAGAAGCCCATAAAGAGGAAACACAAAATTCCCTTAAAGAATTGCAGGAAAACACAACCAAACAGATAAGGAATTGAACAAAACCATCCAGGATCTAAAATGGAAGTAGAAACAATAAAGAAATCACAAATGGAGACAAGTCTGGAGATAGAAAACCTAGGAAAGAGATCAGGAGCCATAGATGCATACACAAACGACAGAATACAAGAAATAGAAAGAGAGAATCTCAGGTACACAATATACCATCGGAAACATTGACACAACAGTCAAAGAAAATGCAAAATGCAAAAAGATCTTACCCAAAGCATCCAGGAAATCCAGGACACAATGAGAAGACAAAATCTACAGATAATAGGTATAGATGAGAATGAAGACCTCCAACTTAAAGGGCCAATAAATATCTTCAACAAAATTATAGAAGAAAACTTCCCTAACCTAAAAAAGAGATGCCCGTGAACATACAAGAAGCCTACAGAACACCTAACAGATAGTAATGAAATTCCTCCCATCACGTAATAATCAAAACAGCAAATGCAGGAAGCAAAGAAAGAATATTGAAAGCAGTAAGGGAACATATAAAGGCAGACCTATCAAAATTACACTAGACTTCTCAACAGAGACTATGAAAACCAAAAGATCCTGGGCAGACATACAGACACTAAGAAAACATAAATGCCAGCCCAAACTACTTTACCCAGCAAAACTCTAAGTGATCATAGATGAAGAAGTCAAGTTTTCCATGACAAAAAAAAAGTTTACACAATATCTCTCAACAAATCCAACCCTTCAAAGGATAATATATGGAAAACTCCAAAACAAGGAGGGAAACTACACCCTAGAAAAAGCAAGAAAATAATTTTTTAACAAACCAAAAATAAGATAGCTACAGAAACATAATTCTACCACTAACAAGAAAAATATCAGGAAGCAACAATCTTTTTCCCTTCGTATCTCTTAATATCAATGGACTCAATTCCCCAATTTTTAAAAAAAGAAACATAGACTAACAGACTGGATATGTAAACATGACCCAACATTTTGCTGCATATAGGAAACCCACTTCAGTAATGAAGACAGACACTACCTCAGAGTAAAAAGTTGGAAAAATATTCTCCAAGCAAATGGTCCAAAGAAACAAGTTGGAGTAGCAATTCTAATATTGAATAAAATCAATTTTTAACCTAAAGTAATTAAAAAATATAAGGAAGGTCAACTCATACTCACTAAAGGAAAAATCTATCAAGAAGAACTCTCTATTCTAAGCATCTCTGCTCCTAATGCAAGGGCACCCACATTCATAAAAGAAACTTTACTAAATTTCAAAGCACACATTACACCACACACAATAAGAGTGGGGGTTTAGCACCCCACTCTCTGCAGTGGACAGATCATGTAAACAGAAAATAAACAGAGACTCAGTGAAACTAACAAAAGTCATGAACCAAATGGATTTAAGAGATATCTATAGAACATTTTATCCTAAAACAAAAGAATATAGCTTCTTTTCAGCACCTCATGGTTCTTTCTCAAAAACTGACCATATGTTAGTCACAAAACATACCTTAGCAGATACAAGAAGATTGAAATAATCCCATGAATCCTATAAGTTCACCACGGACTAAGGCTGGGTCTTCAATTACATCAGAAACAACAGAAAGCTCACATACATTTGGAAGCTTAGCAACACTCTACTCAGGTTTAATATATTAAAAATGGCCATCTTGTCAAAAGCAATCTACAGATTCACTGCAATCCCCATCAAAATTCCAACTCAATTCTTCTCAGAGTTAGAAAAAACAATTTTCAAATTCATCTGGAATAACAAGAAAAAACCTAGGACAGCTAAAACTATTCTCTACAATAAAAGAAGTTCTGATGGAATCACCATCCTTGACCTCAAGCTGTACTACAGAGCAGTTGTGATTAAATCTGCATGGAATTGGTACAGTGACAGGCACATAGATCAATGAATTAGAATTGAAGACCTAGAAATGATCCCATACATGTATGGTTACTTCCTCTTTGACAAAGGAACTAAAATCATCCAGTGGAAAAAAGGCTGCATTTTTCCACAAACTGTGCTGGCTGAAGTGTTTATTAGCATGTAGAAAATTCAAATAGATCTATTCTTATCTCCCTGTACAAAGCTCAAGTTCAAGTGGATCAAGGAACTCCACATAAAACCAGATGCACTGAAACTAATAGAAAAAAAAAGTGGGGAAGTGCCTTGAGCATAAGGACAGAGGGCAAAATTTCCTGAACTGAAAACCAATACCTTATGCTCTAAGATCAAGAATTGACAAATGGGACCTCATAAAATTGCAAAGTTTCTGTAAGCCCAAGGACACGTTTAACAGGACAAAATGGCAAGTAGTAGATTAGGAAAAGATGTTTACCAACCCTACATCAGATAGAGGGCTAATATACAATATATACAAAGAACTTGAGAAGTTAGACTCCAGAGAACCAAATAACACTATTAAAAAATGGGGTACAGAGTTAAACAAAGAATTCTCACCTGAGGAATACCTAATGGCTGAGAAGCACCTAAAGAAATGTTCAACATCCTTAGTCATCAGGGAGATGCAAATCAAAACAACCCTGAAATTCCACCTCACACCAGTCAGAATGGCTAAGCTCAATAACTCAGGTGACAGCAGATGCTGGTGAGGATGTGGAGAAAGAGGAACACTCCTCCACTGTTGGTGGGATTTCAACCTGGTACCTGGTGGCTCCTCAGAAAATTGGACATAGTTCTACCTGAGGACCCAGCTATACCACTCCTTGGCATATACTCAGAAGATACTCCAACATGTAATAAGTACACATGCTCCCCTATGTTCATAGCAGCCATATTTATAATAAACAGATGCTGAAAAGAACCCATATGTCTTTCAACAGAGGAATGGATACAGAAAATGTTGTACATTTAGACAATGGAGAACTACTCTGCTCTTTTTATTATTATTATTATTATTATTAGTAGTAGTAGTAGTAGTAGTAGTAGTAGTATTAGTATTTTGAGACATGGTTTCTCTGTATAGCTCTGACTGTCCTGGAACTCACTCTGTAGACCAGGCTGGCCTCCTTGAACTCAGAAATCTGCCTGCCTCCCAAGAGCTGGGATTAAAAGCATCTGTCACCACTGCCTGGCATCTACTCAGCACTTAAAATCCATGACTCCTTGAAATTCTCAGGCAAATGGTTAGAAGTAGAAAATATCATCTTGACTGAGGTAACACCATCACAAAGGAACATACATGGTATGTAATTACTGATAAGTGGATATTAGGCAAAGATCTCAGAATACCTAGGATACAACTCACAGACCACATGAAACTCAGGAAGAAGGCAGACCAAAGTGTAGATTCTTCAGTCTTACTTAAAAGGGGGAACAAAATAATCTGTGATGGTAGAGGAAGGGAGGGAACTAGGAGGGATACAGAAGGGGAGAGAAAGTAGGGGCAAGATCAGGTGTTGGAAGAGAGAAGTATAGAGGGTCAGGAAATTGAAAAGGGGAGTGTAGCAGTGGGGTATGGAGAACTAAGGGTAGCCACTAGAAATTCCCAGATGCCAGGAAAGCAAGAGGTTCCCAGGACCAAATGGGATTGACATTAGCAGAAATACCCAATAAAGTAGAGATAGAAACTGTACAGACCATATCTAGTGGATAGGAATGGCCCCTGGTTGAGGGACGGGACCACCCACCCATCTCAAAAAATTTTAACCCAGAATTGTTTGTCTAAAGGAAAGACAGGCACAAAAGGTAGAGTAGAGACTGCCCCATCTACAGATTTATTGCATCTATTGGCACCAAACCTAGACATTATTGCTGATGCCAAGAAGTGCTTGCTGACAGGAGTCTAATATAGCTATCCCCTGAGAGGCTTTGCCAGAGTCTGACCAATACAAAAGAGGATGCTTGCAGCCAACCATTGGACTGAGCATGAGGACCTCAATGGAGACGTTAGGAGAAGGACTCAAGGAGCTAAAGAGTTTCACAACGCCATAGGAAGAACAAAAAAACCAACAAATCAGACTTCTCCAGAGCTCCCAGGAACTAAACCATCAACCAAAGTGTAAACATGGAGGGTCCCATGGCTCAAGCTATTCATGTAGCAGAGGATTGCCTTATCTGTCATCAATAGGAGGGGAGGCCCTTGGTCCTGTGGAGGCTTGCTGCCCCAGTGTAGGGCAATGCTAGAGCAGTAAGGCAGGAGTGGGTGGGTCAGTGGGAGAGCACACTCATAGAAGCAGGGGGAGGGGAGATAGTATAGGAGGTTTGTGGAGGTGAAACCTGGAAAGGGGATAACATTTGAAATGGAAATAAATAAAATAACAATTTATTTTATTTTTTTATATTTTCTTTATTTACATGTCATATGATTTCTCCTTTTGCAGTTACACCTCCAAAAAACAAACAAATGAACAAACAAAAACAACAAGAACAAACCCCTGTTGCCTCCCTTCTGCCCCTGCTTGCCATCCCACCCTCTCCCACTTATCAGCCCTGGCATTCCCCTACACTGGGGCACAGAACCTTCACAGGGCCAAGGGCCTCTCCTCCCATTGATGACCGACTTTGCAGTCCTCTACTATACACATGCTGCCAGAACAATCAGTCCTACCATGTATAATCCTTGGTTGGTGGTTGAGTCCCTAGGAGCTCTGAGGGCATTGGTCAGTCCGTATTGTTGTTCGTCCCAAGAGGCTGTAAACCCTTCAACTCCATTGGTCCTTTCTCTAACTCCTTCATTGGGGATCCTGTACTCAGTTCAATGGATGGCTGTGAGTCTTTAATTTTGTCTTAGTCAGGTACTGTCAGAGAAGTCAATTATCACCAGTCCAGCCTCAGTGCAAGTCATATTAGTCAGTAGTGCCATTTTTATTTTTCTCTGACCAGGAAAAGTGTCTGGTGTAACTACTAAGACTGTACTTTTCTCAACTTCTGATTGTTCAATAAAATTTTCTACATCAGAGCCAGTCATACAAACATCTCAACCTAGCTTCACTAATCATTTTAATTTTCCAAATATTTTCTAACTGTGGTGGTCAGTGCTGACAATCTATGCCTTTAAGTTTTTTCCTAGGATGGTGATTGAATTATGAATCTGTTTCATCAGCAATGCCTGACAGATACCAAGCATTATTTTTGTGAGTGTCAGAAATCTTGTCCAATAAGGGAGTGGAAGCTCTCTTAGATTTTCACATAATTCTTAGATTAAGAGATATGTGAATGCAGTAAGCTGACAAGAATTTCATAACAGCCTGATGTCCTCAGAACATACAGTCCTCGGGACTGTGAATACCAATGCTCACCCATGTGGCTGCAGTAACTCATGGGCCTCATTACATGAGTTCTAAAATGATTTGTTCCTCCTGAATGCCCCTCAGGAGGGAGAATACCTACAGTAATTGGTAACAGACTCAAAATGAAGTCTTCTTCTTCTTCTTCTTCTTCTTCTTCTTCTTCTTCTTCTTCTTCTTCTTCTTCTTCTTCTTCTTCTTCTTCTTCTTCTTCTTCTTCTTCTTCATCTTCTTTCTCTCTCCACATGGTCATGGCCAGCTTCTTTTCTCTTTTCTATAATAAAATCTCTCGAATATGCCTTGCCTCCTTTTAACTAACCCATCGCACAACCCCAGCATTAGCATCAGTGAGACCCAGACCCATGTGAGTGTGTGTGTGTGTGTGTGTGTGTGTGTTTGTGAATCAATTTTTCTCTCTTTCCTTCTCTTTCTTGCAAGCACCAAGGAATTAAAAGAATTAATAGTTTTTCAGCTGGTGACAGAGTGATCAGCCCTAGTAATTTAAGCTTTGTTTTCTCAGAAAAAGAATCTGCTGTGTAACTTCCTTAATTGCTGTCTCCCTTCAGCAGCAGCCCTTGAAGGTATCTGCTTCTACCCTTGTCAGCATCATTAAGCATTGACCTCAAAATGGCTGCCTACCTTAGTTTACCTTCTGGTACCAAAGCTGGTCTTTGGCATCTCCCAGTGCAGAATTATCTGCATCATATGAAGTTCCATTTTTTTAACCTTGCTGAGATTAACTTACCTTGTATTGTCCTTAATGATCATAAATATGTATATATATATTTACATATGTATATATTTACATATATATACATATATGTATTTACATCATTTATCCCTCCCCTTTCCTTCTGCCAAACACTCCATATGCCTCCTTGTTCTCTTTCAAAATCATGTCCTCTTTTTTCAATTGTTGTTACAAGTTTCTCCTTGCATTGTAGACAGGTACTATTTCTAAAGGCCAGGTAGAACAAATGGAAAGTCTCAGTCAGGCAACTATGTAGGCACTGCTGACAGCCCCAAAACAAGAGAAAGAGGCCAGGAGGAAATGGCGGTAGATTGGCAAGCAGCCTAGGGTCATAGATGATAAATTAAATTTATGAATATAAATATTTCTCAGCTTCATTTATACAATAGCACATGTTTTAGAATGTTTCAGTTTATCTTCACTTGTCTCAAGATTTTTCCTAATTTCCCTTGTGATTTCTTTATT